>JAIQCU010002342.1:0-12502 GCA_022114935.1 Leptestheria dahalacensis
GCCCGCCCTCAATACCTCCCCCCTCTCGGTCCTTGATGCTATCCCGCGGGTTTTATAGGTGGGACTTTATCCGAAGAGTAAATGCATTGAGCTGCATATCAATCAGGCGGCATGTGAATGTAGTTTAATCAGCCTCCTATATCTGAGCGTCCCCTACAAGAGATGGATTATAGTAGCAACCTATACTGTTCAAAGCAGACTTTTAGCAGTTTTACTCACCTTTAAGATTCTTGTACAATTCTAGTCACCATTTGCAGTGAGTCATTGTTAGGTAGATGATTCCACAAACAGAAATGGACAAAGAAATAGAGGCAAGATAGAAACTAAGACACCAGCACTTCTCTCGTTTACATAGCATTATAGTTTCAACACCTGTAAGTATGTTAATCAGCAGCTTTACCTCATGTGGATTCAGTAGTTAGCTCAGTATGTAATCTATTTTTTTTAGGTACGAGTATAACTATGTTCTTGTTCACCAGGATTTCAGCTGCAGCATTAGTCAGCATGTGTTTCAAGTGGCCCACGAGTGTGTATAGCCGCGTTCAGTTGTCGTCCATTTGTGATTCAGCACGTGGCCTATGCCAGGAGGCGAATGTCATTTTGCCTACTCTAATGGCTAAAAGGGAGTTTGAGTTATGGCTTGGCTCGCCCTGTCCAGTCGAGATAGCAAACCAAACGCCGCGTGTATTTCCCATTTGCACCGAGCTCCACCGTTTGGAATTGGTTCTCCCCTGTCTACCCATTGTCGTCTTCACAACTCAGGACCTGTTTGGAAACTAGCTATTGTATAGGAAATAACTAGCTGCTGTCTATGCAGGCTATGTTCATACTAACGCACACAGTAAAGTTAGATACATTACCGGCTGCCTACTGGTATGAATGAATGGATGGACGGACCGACAATTAGATAGGTAGATATAGGTAAGATAGACAGACAGATAGATAGATAGATAGATAGGAGGTAAATGGATAGATAGATAGATAGATAGATAGATAGATAGATAGGTAGATAAATTGATAAGTAGGTAGGTAGGTAGATAGACAGATAGGTAGGTAGGTAGCTAGATTGATAGATAGGTAGGTAACTATAGATAGATAGATATAGATAGCTGGATGGAAAGATACATAGATGGATCTTAGATAGACAGACAGATAGAAAGATAGATGGGTAGATAGTTAGTGTTCAATGTTAATCTAAACAACACAGTGTGCTACTTCTAGCATTATAGCTAGTCGATTGCTTAGTAATACATAGAACCTAGTCGAACTATACTGAACTTTATGCTAAGCGACTCGTCATAGGGGCAACTGTAAACTAACTGGATTACCTGTTGGTTACTTTATTCCTATAGTTTAGAAAGTTACAAACGATCCTGATCGTTGATCGGTAAATATCAATTAGCTATTACCGTGAATCCTTGTAGAGTACGAACTACTCTCAGTGAAACTACCCGACATAATGCTAGCTAGCTAGTAGTTTCTAATAGTTACTAATGGTTTCTTTGTAGTCCATTTTAGTACATCTGTGAGAAGTTCTAGTCAATGTCTAAGCTTCTGCTCGGTTGAGTAGAAGGAGCGAAACTGGGAAAGAAGTCACGGGAGAAGGAGAGTGAGTGAAGGAAGAAGGAAGACGAACAGTAAAAAAAATGAAAATAAAAATGGATGAGCAATCTTGGAGTAGTTCCAAAACAATGTGTGTCGGCTATGTACTCAGCAGAGCGGGAGATTTGATCTTTCTGTTCAGCAAATGCAACCTGAGCTGTGTGAACATGTAACAGGAAGCGGGATGCGCTTTCAGTGTCGACATTTCACCGGAGATTTCGCTACCGGACAAAAATCAAACCGCCCCGCAGTCCTACACTATAGTCATCATCCACAATAATCAAGAATTCCGGAGACTCACTCAATTATATGTAGATAGTATTTAGAAATTCTATCATACGGCAAACGTATTTTCTTATATTATCTTACTGATGTTCGGTAATAGCTAATTACAAGCAACTGTATAAAAGCTGCATTCCCGTTTTCTCAAAAAAGGGGTTCTTGTTGGGGACAAGTTGATCGCTTATGGCACCCAAGTTTTCACAGGTATAACATCCGAAAAAATGCTGAGCCTAGATCTGCTAGTACTTTGTAGACTAGTAAAGTTTCATGTAAATCGGATTGTTAGTTTTTCCGAAATAAAATTCTAAAGTTAAAAAGGATGCACAAACCATTTTTTTCCAGAAAAAGAGACTTTTTTTCACCCTTCAAGTGATTTGTAGCCTGTATAGAAAAGGCGAGCTTTGAAACCCCTTCGGCCGAGTTTAATCTCTTGCGAGGAGCAATATTTGATCTTCAGTTGATCCTGTCAGGATCAAAGTCCAAACTTTTGGGTGAGGATCACAAAATTAAACCGTGATTAAAGCGCTATTGACTAGAACGGTCTCTTCAACTTTGGCCTGGGTGTACGCAAGAAAAATCTCCATATCCGCTGTATTCTTCCTTGATAACTAGGGTTACGCAACTCCTCATAGGACGGTGCGTTTCAGGCGGTAACTAGATGCCCAGGTATTGCACCCAATTGTTGAACTTTGACACTTGCGACGGAAGTTCTAGTTTGATCCGCGGGCTCGCAGTTAGGGCAAACCCTTCAATAAAAAGAACAACCACCCCGTCGAAGATGTGATTTTCTCAGTACGCGGTCCTGTTTCTTTTTCTTGGTTAAAAAAATGACCCGGTTAAGTCTATGCTAAGTCTGCCATCGTGACAGCTATGAATTTCGCCGGATTGGCCACCGTTTGACCACTTGATCGCTTTAAAATCGGTGGCAAAGCCGACAATCGATAATATATATCATTGCTGGAGGGTAGCCGACCCCCCTGGAGCATTTATCCGCAATCCGAGTTGATCGACTTGCACATTGCAGCCAAGCTCGGGCTCCTGGCCAAGGTAAACAGTGAACGCCATCTCCCCCCGTTTCCCCCTACAACTGCCCCGCTTATCCTCCCCTCCTCCCTGCGGCCCTCCTTCCGCCCACCAGTGTGTGCATGTGTGTGTGTCTGTGTATGCGCCAGCCTAACGGCTGATATTCGAGAGTCTGAAAAACAGATCAGACTCGATAGAAGGAGCACATGTTGGTCTGATGTAATTGTTTGTCATGATGCGAATACCTAATGTGAAGAAACCGTCACGACCAGGTCACATACTACTCGTCGTTCTCTTCCAGACAGACTGAAACTTTTTGCGCCTTTTTGCTCTTCTATTCAACAGCAAAAAAAAACTCATCCAGGGTCATTTTCTTCAGGGGAACATTCTTAATTGCTCCAACTAATAATACTAACAATGAACTGTAATGGTTATCCCAATCAATTTGATTACCAGGTATGAGATCATCACTAAGCTGGTTCAAATCCTGCAGAAAAGCAAAGAAAAGTCTAATGCCCTGACTTGGAATTCTATAGGTCAATAGGTTTTTCATCTAAGCCCATAGTTGCGGGATTCCTTGATTGGCTTACTCCCTTAGCACCGTTACGGTCATATACTACTCGCTTCGTACATACTTACCGAGAACTATTACGTTCAACCATGTATTTGTCCGTAACTTACGCGTCAATAAAGCAGGTTTTTACAGGTGGAGAAGGTCATTTTATTGTTAGGAAACCCGAATTAGACTTGTCCCATTGCGAGACCATCTGATTCGTTTTCAGTTTTACCCTTCTGCTTCAACCTTGCTTCCGGGACTGATTCTGAATACAACTTTCAAATTAGCATACTAACCGTGGCATCCTTACTATGGCTTGTAGCTTCTCGTTGCTGACCATTCAGCTGGCTTTTGTCGAATACTAGAAACCGTTGCGATGATTCATATCGATAAAGGTAGCGCTGCATTACGAGGAGAACGAGATTGGGGGAAGCAGTGAGGGGGAGGGTGAAAGGGTGTACCGGGGGTATGAGGGGGTTGGGGGGACGGTGATGCTGTCCAGAGTAGAAAAAGCACAGGGAGAGAAAGAGATAGATAGATGGAGAGAGAGAGAGAGAGAGAGATGCTGATGCTGGGGTGAAGGGGGGCTTTTGGGATGAATCTGAATAAAGGCAGTGAGGGGGAAATTGGCGCGTGCGAGAAAGGGGAGAAATGGCTTTTCGCTTGAATAGGCCGTCATAAGCTGTCGCTAAGGTAGCACCGCACGCGCGCCATTTTTATTTCTATGCCGCCAATTGGACATGCGACCGGTGCACCCTATCTCTCTCACACACACACACACACAGAGAGACACACACCGTGCGCAACCCCCTGGCAATCTAGACTTGATACGTCATTGATTTCAATGACGCTCATTCCAAGCGCTTCCCATGGTCTCTTTACCCTGAAAGTCGTTACGGCCAATAGATATCATTTTGTACGGATTATTTATTGCCAGAGGAGATTTCCATTATGATTGTATAGAGAATCCCAGAAATCACACAGGGTCCTCAGATTCTCAGAAAGTTATGTACCGGGCATAATGATTGGGAACGGAATTTAGAACACGATACCATCAACTGGGTGCAACCATCAAGTCAAGTATATACGGAGGTACAGCAGGTTTGTGCCAGGTAGCAGAGGATTCCTTAGGATTCTTTAAAGAATCACGGCTAAGAATCTTAGCTGTAGACGGGATGCTATCATGGACCTGTTTAAAACTGGAGCATTAAGACAACATCGACACTGGTAAGATTCCTACAGAGATCCTGAAGATAAGCCGATGAATTTGTTAGTCTTGAGGTCTTAGTCTTAGGTAAGTCTTAGTCGCGAAACAATGGTTCGAATCAAGTAGAAGAGACGTCAGAAGTTATGAAAGTATATCCAAAAGGCATCCACAGTGGCCGTAATCATCAGGAATTTACCGAGAGGTGGGGAAAGCTTTTCATTCAACATGACAGCCATTCACTTTTAATAAAGAGAAGGGGGGGGGGGAGAAAAAGAGAGATTTATGTAGCAGCTCATCAATCGTGCAACTTTTTATCTGATTTTCAACTACATGCATCATACTTTATCAAGTTACACTGCGGAGGACTCACCTTTGTAGAAAGTTGAACTAATGCCAACCCCTTGAAAGGTAGGCCCCGACGAGTTAGGTCAGCGCCAAAGAACGCTTTGATTGCTTTCCTTCCAACGCTTGACTTGACTCTCTATTTCCGTTTAGAATCAGCGGCAAGGAGGGGGTGCGCGGCATCATTTCCTGGACAGGGATTCACAGTGACTCGGGACGGGGCTTAACTCGAAGATTCCTCCGCTCTATAAACCCAGGCGAGACTGGGCAAGCCAATTCTGCGGTGGGGCAAAAGAGCCATTGAGGCAAAATCTGTGGCAATACTGGGTAAACTCGAGTTGTTTACCTTGAGGGACAAGCGATTGGCTCCAGTTGCCTGCCCTGGGCTTTTGGAGTTGCGCCAGGTTCACATTGATCGTACTCGCGGCCGTCGTGGCCGCCTTATTTCCACTATGACGTGAAAGAATTTCTACCTTTCCCCCCCATCCTGGATATCAGCACCAAGGGTCCGCTACCTTGCCCAATCCCTAGCCAGTGAACCATCTTGATAAAAAAATCCTTCCTATCCCTTTCTCTCCTTGTAAACAAGGATCGATTCGCACCCAGTTTTCATGGACTTATTCACTGACCAGATTAACTGGAATTCTAATGAACTTGCCTAAATTGTCTAATGAATGTTCGCAAGTTAAAATTATGCGCGTATAGTAAATTGGAAGGATCTCCGTTCTCGCAAACGTAATTTTTTTGTTCGGTATTCATCCCTGGGCCAGGAACATATTAGCCAAAAAAGAAGTCCAAGTCATAAAGGCAGGAAATTTTATTAGAACTATAAGGTCTAATAATTGCTAAATATTTGTTTCCCAGAATCGATACTTTACAAAGCGTTTGGCAGTTTTGTTGTGGTGATTACGGAGGTAGCGGGGGGAAAAAGTGTTTATCTCATATCAGCATGTAGGGAAAAAGAAAACGTGAAAAGCCTTTGGAGGATTAATTGAAAATCCTTTTGCTGTGCAAAAAGCAATAAAATCCTGGCTATAGAGAGGAAACACAGAAAGTAGAAAAACGAAGGTTGTTGCGGATCCCTGGAATCTCGGGTATATACGTTTAAAAGAGCGCTTATTTGACGGTGACGCGTGAAATTTGTTGTGTTAATGACACGAGTAAACAAATCTGCAGCGGAACCAGACAAAAAGGTTTCTATTGTTATAGCTGAGTTTGCTACACAAGTACACCGCGTGTGCGCCGGCTGTTACCCTCCAAGACCAAACCCCTATACTCCCCTGCCATATCTGCCTCCCTCTCTTCCCCAATCCGCACACTGGCTACCTTTCCCTTTATCTTCTCTTCCTTTTTCATCCCTCCCCCACCACCAACCCCTCAGCTAACCCTCGCTACCTCTAGAGCCACCCTACAATACTCATCAGCATCTCAATCAAGAGGTGGGGGTATAGGGATAAAGAGGGTGAATCCAGCGGGCGAGCGCGAGGGTGGATGGGGGGTGGGGGGTTAAATTCACCCACAGGGTAAACACATCAGCATCCCAATCTGAAATAGCTGATCAAGGTAAAGGACATTGAAAGCAAGCTGGTTTTCTACTAAAAGAGACGCGGTCTTGTGTTGATGATGTACCTATACCGAGGCTGGTTGCAAAATCGACAAGCTCATCAGTATGTCGATAGAAAACAGTCATAAAAGAGCATTCTAAACAACTTACATTGGTATAGAATTAAAAAAAAAACACCCATCTCCACTATCATCAAAACAGTATACTAGTTCCGAATAACTCCGCCGACCAAGTAATGGCGCTTCTCCACGATGTAGGCTGAACACGGGGCTGGCCGAGGATAATGTCGTATTGTACAACTTTCAGAAAAATGCAAGCTTCATAAAAAGCCACATTATAACTATGTTGAGAACCGTCTAGAAGTTCCAAGTCTTACCGCTACTGGGCTTTGGCGCTGGCGCAGACTTGAATTGTTTGCCAATGACCGAGTCTGAAAAACTGCAACTTCAGCTGATCCTGATATCGCCTAATATAAAGTAGGTGGGTATAAAGTTGAAATAGTTCCTCTTGCTAGCTATACTGCCCTGCCTGAATAATTCGGTTGTCTACGTGAGCCGTTGGAAAGTACAGAATTGAGGTTAAGGTTAGGTCACAAAAGGGTTTAGGACAGAAGGGTGATGCACATCAGAATCTCATTGAGGAAGACCGATAAAGGTAGCAGAGGGTGTTTCACAGGCTAACGGCAAGGCACAGGGGGGTTAGCAAATAGTGCTTTCAGCGCTTTTGTTCCCTGTGGCTTTCAGAGCTGCGTCAATGCACCGTCTGCCATTACTCAAGTACACTATTCGGCTGGTTTAAGTTGGTTCGGGCTATTTGAACTATACGTACAGGGTAGACGACAAAAAACGGGGGATCTGAATAATGGGAAGTGATGGATTTTTGCAACTTTAGGATTTTATTTTGGCAAAACTAACAGCCCGAATTTAATGAAACTTTGCTGGTGAATAGAGTACTACCGGTTCTCTACTCAGTAATTTTTTGAATGTTACATCTTTGAAAACCTGGGTGCTATAAGCGATCAACTTTTCCCCCAGCAAGAATCCTTGGAGATTTTCATTGCTGTACTTGACCATCTTCAATGCAAGGATTCGTATTTTCGCGTAGGTTTGATGTTATCGAGTTTTTATCCTTCATTTCTCTTCCTCTCTGCCTTCTAAAAAAACGTAGAATTGCTTGTCTGTCGGAGTTATTTTTATTGTGTTTTTTTTTCTGTGTGTGTATGTGCGTGGTGCGGTATGAGTGAAACACGGGGGAGAATTGCGGACCCCCGGCCGTGTTTCATTTGTTGCTGATGGTTGGACGTTAACGGTAAAGCCACACATGTTCACATATGGACACCTTTCAAAGTCAGCTGCCATTCACCATCAGCATCCTAAAAACAAGCGAAGCGAATACGATTACTACGTCAACCAGAACCGATTACCTATAAATTCAAAAAAAAGTAACCGGATTCGGATAGCTTGTAACGGATTCATAACGCATGGTTTGAGATGAATGGTTCTGTGCAATGATTGAAACCTTTCGTTTGGAAGAGGATGAGATCTTGAGATATTACTCAGTATGACTCAATAGGTGGACAGGCTATGTAAGACTCACTGCGAACATCAAAGAATCCTATATGACTCTGTTATATTAGTTGAGTCGTACCGTGGATAATAAGATGGTGAATGCTCCTGTTGGTTACTTTACTCATGACATTCGTGATGAGCTAAACGTTTACGTGACTTATCCTGAGTGATTTACTCGTCTGACTTCTAGTCAGTAAAGCTACAAGAAAGCTAAAAGATGTGTAGCAAGAGTTACTAGATAAGTAGATCATAGTTAGATAGATAGATAGACAGATAAGTAGATACATAGATATACGTAGATAGTACGTAGATAGATAGATAGACAGTTAGATAGTATAGATGGATAGATAGATAGATAGATAGATAGATACATAGACAGATAGATACATAGACAGATAGATAGATAGATAGATAGATAGATAGATAGATAGATAGATAGATAGATAGATAGATAGATAGATAGATAGATAGATAGATAGATAGACAAATAGATAGGCAGACAGGTAGACCGGTAGATGGATAGGCAGAAAAATAGATAGACTGATAGCTATATAGATAGACAAAAGATATATAGATAGACAGGACAGTTTGAATTCTCAGTTTTTGAATCCGTAAAACTGAAAAAGTGAAAAGACTTGCTTGAACTCGGCATGTGTTTTTCCTTTTCATCATGTCTGTTCAAATTCGCATTGTGTACCAAATGACCGACAGTCGGTGACACAGGCTTTTGGTTAGCACAGTCGCAGATTCCCATGCGAAACTCTGACAAACAAAGGGAAAAGTATCAATCGACGTCGAGTACTTGAACAGCCGTTTTAGTTTCAAGGCCACGGACTTGTACTAATTGCAACATGATCTCGGTGACAATCGACACAGTCATAAAGTCATTCTGCGCACAAACGCTAAATGAACCCCCTTCAGTTCTTTTCCCACACACTGGGCAGGTACTCGGGGTCCGCTACTCGGCTTTCTACAAGTCTGCTGGGTGTCCGTAAAGAGGAACAAGGGGCATGGTTTGTGTTAACGGTCACCGCAGTTGTTCACTTACTGCTTGAGTATGTCCGTCGCCAACTGTCCGTATTCCATCCCTCATTCTGTCCTCTCAAGCGGACAAGTGACCTCAGGCTGAATGCCTATTTCTCCATAACGGACAACCTGTATACATCTTGTCCGTTAAAATGCTTGATTACCCATTACAACCGTAAGAACTGCTGTCCGTTATTGTAGAAGTAAAACAATATGAATATTAAACAAGGGTAATAAATTTAGATTCCTCATGAGGTATTGTTTATCTTTAGGCTTTGTCCGTTATGGCGAGTGGACGGGGGGGGGGCCGACCGAGTTTTTCGGGCGGCTAATAACGCCACGACTCCTCCGAGTCATAAACAAGGCAAGTTACTGGGCAAAAACAAATGGCTGTCTGCCATAAAAGCGCATAACCTTGCACATAACACATATATGTTATTGTTTGGCCGCCATCTTTATTACTTGATCCGATTAGGGACGTTTCCACTGTCTCACCTGGGCTCTAATTGCAACACCCGTTCTGCCTTCCTCCTCTCCTCTCCTCAGTTTTTATCTTCCCCCTTAACCCGTTTTTTCCCCTTCTCTTTCTTGTTAATAAACAAACGGGTCCATCCATTTTTATTCGTCTACCCTTCGGTTTTCTCGTGCAAGGGTCGTTCCGTTTCTCAGCTTACACTAATGTTGAGGAAACGAGCCTCCCAAGTGACACCAGCGCCATTGTTTGCCTGGCGGCAGAACCGGGAACTAACATTTCTGCACAATTGACTTGAATACGTCCTCCTCCTTCGAAACGACAAGAGGATTGTCGCAATGGATCGAGCGACACCAGCGCCAATAGTAGGTAGTGGCAGAACTGCGAACTAATAGAGCGCGCCATCGTAACTCACTACACAGGATATGAAATTGTAACAGTTAGTTGTAATTGAAGATTATGGATTTCCGATGTTGGTGAGGCAAACCGACCCAACGCGCCACTAGCGCCATTGTTTACATAGCGGCCAAAGTCTGCACTACATGTGATGTCTTTCCATTGAAACATTGTTAAACAAGCTAAATCCTGAAAGTGACAAGAAAAATGACAAAGTCCTGATGACTAATGTGATTCTTATCGGACGGTCGGCCTTCTTTCTCACGCTGATCAACACATATTACGCGATGAGAATATACATCCAGAAACAATAAATCTATTCATTAAACAACGTCCTGGAACACTTAATGGAGAACAGATGCGGGTACTTGTTGAATATAACCACCGGATTCTAGCCTTGTGTTCGAATACAACCATCAAACAATACAACCTTAATTAACAAAGGGTGGCCATATATCGTTCTATTAAACGGACAGACGTGGGGTGTGTAAGGAGGGATAGTAGAAAGGGAGCCGTGTATAGCTGCAATGAATTAAGATAAGAGGGAGCGTGTGCTTTTAATTGAATGTAAAAGGTAAGTGCGGGCGTTATTACCTGCGAGTCCATTTGTCTTCATCAAGCTATATGAGTCTATAATGAGGAAACAGCACTCAGGACATTCTCACTGGATCTACGACCCACTTAACAAGCTAATCCGGTCAATCTCTCTCCACTCGGGGCAAAGGGAGAGGGTAAGCAACTTTTGGAAAAAAAATAATTGTTTTCTTAAGTGAATTAGTCCGGTCATTCGTCATCTTCACAGCACAAGAGGATCTCGTCTCAGATGGGTTCAATAGAATTCACAAAGCCGCTGGACGATTTGAGCTATTGCCTGGTAAAAACACCGGGACATCAGATGACTCAATGATTCAGTGACTTAAAATGTGTGGATTAACCGTGTGGGTAGAATCGAAGTTGCAGAGCTAAACGGGTGAAACGTCACGAATATATGAACAAGCCGTGTTGTGTTGTAAATGACATTGGCCAAAAAAGAGCGAAAAAGCTGCTGTGTATATTGGTATACGAGATCGGGTAGCAGGTATAATGCAGTGCGCGCAGACGACCCAACTGCACAGCTTCATATGAGGGCAACAGATTGCGTTGGCAGATGTTATTTATACGATTCATAGGTGCACACACTCGTAACAGCTAAAAAGATTCCCAACTTGCCAACCTTTCCCTCGGCCGCTTTTTCAGAAATAAATTCTACCAAAAGTATCACTGATAAAGAGTCAACTTATGGACAGTCTCCTTAATATATGAATAACGATTCTCTAATTAACCAAAGACTTTACCATCAACGCTACATCCATAGACTATCATGCAGGAATCTCAACGAAGATTTGAAGCGATGGTTACACAATCCTATATACAGCTGTTCAACACTCTGTTCATCACGTGTTCCAGCAATATCTAATTAAGGGATCGCAACGTTCGAAAGGGTTAAGGGATGAAGGAAAAACGTGAAAGTCCCGAGTCGAAATCAGTACATATCATCAGTCTTTGGAATTACTTTGTTAAAAATGTTATTTAAAGTAGATTTGTGTGTCTGTTGTAGCGCGCCTGCTCAGGTAGAAACGGTTGAAAGTGACAGTTGCACACACGCCTCGCTACAATGGCTAGGTAAATCTCCGAGGGTGGCCAGGATTGAAAAGATGAAAAGCTGGGATTCTGGCGCGCAAGGGTGACAAAATCCACCCCTGTGTTTGCCTCCATCTCGCACCTGGTGCCCCATGGCTTCCTTCAATAATTCCTAATGGATTACACACCTTATCCAGCCGAGCATCGTTATCGATTTCGGACTTCATTCTCTTTATTTTTTTTTTCTTCAGAAAATGTCATTCTATTTTTACCTATTCTTTTTTTTAACATGGCTTTGAAACTGGTAAAACAGCGATCATATATTCCGTAGTATGTGTTTGTCCAGGACATGTCCAGGACATGTCCAGGAATTGTCCAGAGATTTCCGCTGAATTTTTTCCCAAAATATGTCCAGACATTCAGCAGGATTTCTCCAGGACTTCACCAGGACATTGCTAGGATAACTGCAAAAATGTTCCAGGAACCATCCAGAACTTGTCCAGAGATTTCCCCCGAATTTTTTCCAAAACATGTCCAGGAGCTCACCAGGATTTCTCCAGGACTTCTCCAGGACATTGCTAGGATAATTGCAAAAATGTTCCAGGAATCACCCAGAACTTGTCCAGAGATTTCCCCAGAATTTTTTAAAAAATTATGTCCAGACATTCACCAGAATTTCTCCAGGACTTCTCCAGGAAATTGCTAGGACGACTGCACAGATGTTCCAGAAATTCCCAAAATGATTTCTCCAGGACTTGTCCAGACATTTTTCCAGAACTGCTATACAATTTTTCATAGTTTCTCCAGCACTTTTGTCTAGGATTAATGCAACACAGTAAAAAAG
>JAIQCU010002343.1:0-12142 GCA_022114935.1 Leptestheria dahalacensis
GTGGGGCGAGATGGCGGGTTGACTCGCCCGCAGTGGAAAAGAGGGCGAAGCATGCCCGGACTTGTTTGGCTCCCATGTTAAGAGATAGGACAACGATTTAACATAGAAACAGATAGGGAATTTGGGAAAACGGTGGGGAGATAAACGGGGAAAAAAAGAAAAAAAACACATGAAGTGGAAAAAAGTGAACAATATGTCTCCATGCTGTTTAGCAATGGAGACAAAAACTCATTATAGAAATAAGTTCTTAGGTTTCTAGCCTCTAAACTAAATCCCAGTAATAACTACTAACTATTCTAAACACGCGGAACAGAGCGTGACACGCACAATTGCCTATAACTCTTTTCCTTATCCCCATTTCCCACATACAGTAATAAAACTAGGGCTTAGGCCAAATCGGTTGATTCTAGCCTATAAGCTTTCCTATTCCTTTACAGCAACAATCCTAGTTTGTTGTATCAATAAACAACTATTAGTGTATGGGAACGATACAATAGATACGACGATAGAGTAACGTAATGAAACAATGGAATGCATTACGAAGATGTAGAACCGGTGAACCTCTTATTAAACTTGATTACAAACACTCGTTCTTTGAACAGAATAACACCGAAAGATATGGTGATTTAACGTTATTGTGACTATTACGATATATTCTTGGAGGTGAAGGACATGGATCTGTCTGATTCCTTCAAAAACGGTGTGTTGTACCTCGAGGATTCCGTGGACCGCGGATGGATCGCGCGGTTCTTCGTCTTAACTCAGGTTAAAATGCTCTACAAGGATCTTCAATTCCGGATTGGGCGAGTCGGGAGAGGCAGATGAAGACAGTTTAGACTCGTCTCAACAACACAGTCGACAAGTAAGTGCTCAGTAGGGGCGAATCCTGTGTTAAGACTTGAATCAAATTATGATTCCGTGAGTTATCCGGAACGATACAGAAACAAGATTCCGCATGTTTGTGTCGATTTCAGCGAGAAGTGGTTTCGTGGACATCTGGCTGGTGGCAGAAGCCGCGCCGAAGATCTGCTCAAACTCCGCGGACCGCATCTTGGAGATGGCGCTTTCCTAGTGCGCACAATAGTGAAAACTTTGTACGAATAAAACTACCCCTTGTTTATTTTGTTTACGTCGTTTAATTACCTTAATTCCAGGCGAGAGGTGGTCATCTACCATTACCGTATCCGTTCCAAACAGGAGGTGGGGACAGACCAAATACAGTCTAATCGAGTCGAATCTCTTTGATAATCTCTATAATCTCATCTGCTATTTACGGCTCACATCCGTTAAGGAGCCAGTTGATTTACAATATTACACGAGTCGATTCGAGTCAAAAGACCGAGCTGAGTAGACTAAATAGTCGACGAAAAGTCGATCCGATTCGAGTCAAGTCGAGTCGCTTGACATGACTAGTTTGAAAGCTCAGTCGACCTCGTCAACTACTATGAGAAGGGTCCTCTTTTTGCCGCCGAGTGCGACAGGACTGAATGCCGACCCGGTGGAAGTTTTTCAGCGGGTCTACATCATTAAGTTTCGCCTGTAAGTTAATTCTAGTCGCATTTTTTATTAAGGCAAGGCATTAGATGATAGAATCTTTTTTTGAAGAGGTTTATTTTTCTAGTGCAAGTGTGATTATTCAAGAGCTGGAAAGAAAAGGGGTCACAGGCTCAAGTCAGGCCAGTTTAAGCGGTTCCCCATTTGAAAGAAACAGCTGGCGAAGCAAACTGGGTCAAAACTTTGGCGCCAGTTGAGGCAACCGCAACGGGGACTTGGCCAACAGGCTTGGCTACAACGGGTGCAGCGATTCCGGAAGGTTTGCTGTCGACCGAAGCGACAAAGCCGTTGATGTCAGCGGTGTACTGAACACGACGGAGGGTGCCATCGGGGTCGGCTACGGTGTAGAAACCGGTCACTTTGTCGCCGTCGCGGGTTTCAGAGGCGCTTTTGACGTCTCCGGTCGAAGGGTCGTTCACTTCGTAGCTGTACGTGTACTTGGCAGGCTCCGACTGGACACAGTTAATGATCGTTGAACATTCAGGTCAATGGAAAATTACACTGGAGAAATAGTATACCTTCTCGGCAACAGAGACTGAAACAGGCTTGGCGGGAACTGCAACTTGAACTGGCTGAACTGGAGTTGGTGGAACAACAACTGGCTGCACCGGAGGAGGAGCTGGGCGAACGGTAACTGGGGCCTCTGTAACGGGGTTGACAACAACTGCAGCCTGTACTGGGGCCACTGGGGCTGTAGGGACTGGAGGAGTAATCAAGGAGCTGCCTACAGCTGGAGCCTGGCCAGCAACTGGGCTTAGGAGGATCAGAGAACCACCTTCGAGTGATGGAAGGCCACCGAAGGAAGGAAAGCCACCGAAGGAAGGAAGGCCACCGAAGGAAGCAACGCCAGAGGTTGGCTGGAGTACGAAGATCTGCTGGTAATTTTAATGACACAAGAGTTTAGTGGCAGAAGTTGAACTCGAAAATCTATGCCCAAATGCTGCTCTTTGCACAATCTAATATTCATTATAGGATCATGAAAACTCAATGTTAAAAACATGGGACAAGGCCGTTGAGATTCGAAGTATGAAATGCAGAAGGCAAGTAAGGGGTTATCATTAGAGTAATCAAGGGAATCATGAGTGTGTAAACGAATTCACCTGTCCGGGTTGATTCTGCACGGATGCGCCGCCGTTAACGGGGACCAAGGTTAAAACCTGACCGCCTGGAAGAGCCGGACCCTGGAGAATCTGCGGAACTTGAAGCAGCTGGGGCCTTGCTGCTACCGTAGCCAAAAGAGCCAACAACACGACCTATAAGCAAGAATGGCACTTGTTTGAAATGAATGAGTCGGGATTAGACAATGGAACTTACGTATTGAGCCATTTTTTGTGGGTGTTCTTGGTGAACTGCCTGAGTAGACTGCGATGATTTTTTCTTTCACCAGTCTAGGCTTTTTATACTGTCCAACCGTAGAGAGTGTTAAAGACAGTCGTTTCCGTGATACAAATCCTTAGTTCAATCGGAATCCACAGAGGCGAGTGTGAATCTTGCCTTTCACTTAACTCGTGGCGTTCCAGTGTAAACCGGCGTCCAGCTACTCCGTTGCATAATTCATTGCACCGTGAAGCGGGATCTCCACCCCGGTTGTCTTCGTTAATTATGAGAATGAAGGACATATGAGTGCGCTTATCGAATGAATGAATCTTTTTATGGAAGATGAGAGAAGTTTGTTAATCAAGTATTTCCAGTTTGGTCGACTGAATTTAGGTTGAAAAAATTATAGTATTAACTTTATAGTTTTTTCCCCATTGTTGAATTATTTGTCGCTTTATTGATTTACGTTTTGCTTGGACAAGGTCACAGTGAAGGCGCTGTAGAATTATCAAACTCATAGACAGGTATCTATCTACCTATCTCTCTATCTATCTGTCTATCTATCTGTTTATCTATCTGTCTATCTAGCTATCTATCTATCTGTCTATCTATATCTATCTATCTATCTATATAATCTATCTATCTATCTATCCATCTATCTATCTATGTATCCATCTGTATACATATCTATCTGTCTATCTGTCACTCTATCTATCTGTCTGTCTATATATCTATCTATCTATCTATTTATCTATCTATCTGCCTATCTATCTATCTATCTATCTATCTATCTATTTTTCTCTCTATCTATCCTGTCTATCTCTCTCTCTCTCTCTCTCTCTCTCTATCTATCTATCNTATCTATCTATCTGTCTATCTATCTATCTATCTATCTGTCTATCTATCTATCTATCTATCTATCTGTCTATCTATCTATCTAACTATCTATCTATCTATCTATCTATCTATCCGATATCTATCCGATGTTATTTATGATAAGCACAGTGTTAACCAAATATACAGAATGTGCATGGTTGTTGTTTGAATGCTATTTCTAAAGGATCGTCATACGGTTTACCCGGACGGCCCTTCGAGTTACATGGACCCCAGCGTCCTTTCCAAGGTATTTTGTTTCAGGATACAGTTTGTGAATTTCGCATCCTAATGTATGGACTTCATCGTTTTTTTTCTAATTGTTGAATTATTTGTCGTCTTATTGATTTACGTTTTGCACGGACAAGGTCACAGTGACGGTGCTGTAGAATTAACAAGCTCAGCGTGAGGAGGAGCTGTTCTTCTGCACGCACTCGGTCATCACCAATGTGACAATGGAGGAAGGAGGACGATGGAAGAGCGATTACGGTGGCAAGTGCCAGAAGTGGCTACCCGCCGATTACACTGTCGATATTCAGGCCCGAGAGATGCAAGATGAATCGGTACGAGCATTCGACTAGTTCATCGTTATTCTTCGTACGCTTAAACTTTAGCAGTTAGTGAGTTTAGTACTCGAGTATGATAGCTTTGATCTAGTTAATTCATTAGTAATACTATACCAAACCGGCATATATCGGTTGTAACTGTAAGAAGATATACGTATTATGGTTGTCGTAGAGTATGAAAAGTCAGATAGATAGGTAGGTGTACAGACAGGTAGATTGGCGCATAACAGAAAGATGAACAATATTAAAGAATGATGGGAATCCCATCACGGGATAGATAGATAGATAGACAGATAGATAGATAGACAGATAGATGGATAGATGGATAGATGAATGGATAGATAGACAGATAGATAGATAGGTAGATAGATAGGTAGATAAATAGGTAGATAAATAGGTAGATAGATAGACAAGTAGATAGGTAGATAAATAGATAGAGGGATAGATAGATAAATAGATAGATATATATATAAATAAGTAGGTCGATGGATAACGAACAAATAGGGGAATACAAATGGACAGATCGATAGGTAGAAAGATAGATACAGACGGACGGGTGGGTAGTTAAGTAGTAGATAGGAGATAGATGGGTAGGCAAGTAGGTAGGTTTACAGAAAGGAAGGTTGACGGAAAATAAGTAGATAGGCGAAAAAATGAACAGATAGATAGGTAGATAAATAATCAGATCAATGGGTAGATAGACGGACAGAAAGATGAATAGATGGATAGGTTTCTACATAGGTAGGTAGACTGACGGATAATGATAAGATAGGTGTAAAAACATATTATACAGACAGATAGATAGACAGGCAGATAGATAGTTAGATAGATAGATAGATAGATAGACATATAGATAGACAGATAGACAGGTAGATAGAGAAACAGATATTTTAAATACACAGTGGTTCAATTAGTTAAATAGAATAGACGGATAGGCAGATATCTATCTATCTATCTATCTATCTATCTATCTATCTATCTATCTATGTACACTATTTGGTTAGCAATATCCCAAGTACACTGTATAATATGATATATTATAATATAGTTATTTGTATACAATTCAGTGGTCATCGATTAAAATTAATTATCGAGTTAAATCCGTTGGGAGGTTACTGATTAAGATTCAATTAATGCTTAACCGGCGAAAAAAAAGAGCAGACGAAACACAAATTGCAATTTCTTTTTTGTCCAATCCCTTTTATTGGTAAAACTAAAAGCTTCCGCCAGATTGGCTGTTCTAGCGGAAACTTTGTTTTCAGCAATTTTTGTTTTCTCGCTTGCGGTGAACGATTCTGCTCTGTTCTATCCAACCAACAACAATTAATACGTGAGAGCCTTTAAGGAAAAGAAAAATACAAGCAAAATACCAGGGATAGCGTACGAGTTATAGCAAATTCCACAAAGAACCGGAGCCAACATGACAAAGGAGAAACGTATTAGACAGTTATTGCCTAAGTACACGCATATTAATCAAGCCAAATAAGACATTGAATATTACAATCAAATTAAAGTGTGAAAACCGTGCAAACAGCTATTCATATACTATGCAGACAGAACTCAGACATTAGTTCCGTAGGATAGATTCAAGGAATTCCTAGTGATGTAGTTGGTGTGATTCATAGTAGGATCCACGCTGCAGTCCTCCGGACTAAATGCTTTTTCGAATCTCTGAAAGATGCAAATTCAACAGATATAAGAACTGACTGAGGTGATTACACACACGGTTACCTGTCTGACAGTTCCAGGGGTTATAATCAACTTGTACGCCATGTAAACGGGTATGCAGAGTAGCGGGATGGCGGTCAAAACCCATCCGACGTTGATCGACCACTGGGGATATGTGTATTCCTTGGTATCCAGGTTGACAGGATCGACCAGAGTGAAAATGAAGATCACCTTTTTGCATTGATTCATGATTCATGAATTGATATTGAATTCTAATGTGATATTTTCTGGTGTTTTACTAGAATGAAGAGAGGACTGATGTAATTCCAGGAGAGTCTCCAGAAGATTCCAGGTTTGAATCCCAACATGGCCTGGACATCGCGGCTGAAACGCTCCGTTCCGTAGAACCAGAAAACACCGAGAGCCTCGACGAACACCAGAAACAAAATGGCGATTCCCGGACCGTAGACATTCAGCAGGTCAACCAGGTACATTCCGCCCTGCGTTTCAACCAATCCTCTATTCGATTAACTTTAACTTTAATTACATTTAAAAAAAATTTGATTCACGTAAGTCGTGGTGGGCAGTCCGCATAAGTAGATGAAAACTAGCAGGACTGCGACGAAGATTTCACGGTTCTTGGCCAGTAAGTTGGGATACTCGTCGCACAAGCCGGTTACCATGGCCTCCAGACCGCCAAATGTGCTATCGAGTCCTAAATCAAAAGTTTATCGGTATCTACATAAAAATTAAGCTAGAATTAACTAAGATTAACGTTCAATCTTCAATTAAAGTTAAGTAATTGTAGAATATTGAATTAAAATTAATCGCTATATTGATTATAACCAGGGAACGATGATCACATGTTGAATCAATGATGAATTAGGCAATAGACATATGGGTGGACTTGATTAGTACGGGTTTTAATTTAATTTAAATTAGTAAAATTTTATTGGGTTTTAATACTGGTCAGGTTAAGTTAATTTACGTCCTGAGAGATAAAGTTAATTATATTGGCTCTTACCGAGTGTAATTAGTAGAAAGAAGAAGATGAAGGACCAGAAAGTCGATCCTGCCATTGTGGCGATGGCTTCCGGATAGACCACGAACACCAGTCCCGGTCCTTGGATGCGAAATGAGTCCAAAATGAAATACATATTGATTATATCAGTTCAATTAGTCTGAGTATCTAAATGATTAGCACAAGTTGGCGTATTAGAACTAGTATAATGTAAAAGTACTAGGAATATATAGTATACTATACATATACAGTGAGTATCTTATTGGACATAGTTATCTTATATCGTTATATGTAGTACTAGTACAGCACTAGTTTACCTATAGTATATAGATATAGTACTAGAATATCTAGTACCATAAAAGCGCTTAGCAAAGCTTAAACCTATTGCTTTTGTGAGGTGTTTAGCAAATTAGCATAGTATTTCCTGCTTTACTGTTACTAATGACTACATAGTACTAGGCTGCTTACTAGTATCATTTCATGAAGTACTAGTAGAGGTAACTAGACTCGCTAGTAAAACTGTTCAGTTGTGCAGAGTAGTCATAGGTAACAGTGATACACTAGTAGTAGTAATACTAGTAGCATTATTGTTGCTGTTGCAGTGCTTATAAATACTGGTTCAGTACACTAGCTCTTGGGTATAGTTAATAAAGTAGCTACAGTTAGTTTGTCACAAAGTAATTAGCTAGTTAGTTAATTAGTAACGGATGATCTAGTCAGTAAGTTTTACTTACCTAGTTCGTCAGTCAGTGGGCTAGTCAGATAGTTAGTAAGGCAGTTAGCCAGCTAGTCAGTCAGCTAGTTAGCTATTCAGATAACTAATAAGTAGTTCAGTTAGTTAGTAAGTCGTTAGTTTACAAACTAATTGTAGTTAGTTTCTCATTAGTCCATTGGTTAGCTAGTTAGTCAACTGATATTCTATTCAGTAAGTTTTAATTAGTCAGTTAGCAAGTTGATCAATTCGTAAGTCGATCAGTCATTTAGCTAGCTATTCAGGTAGCTAGTACGTCGGTCAGACAGTCAGATAGTCAGTCAGTTAGTTAGCTAGTTAGCCAATTAGCAAGTCGTTCAGTTTGTTAGTACGTCATTAGTTTATAAATTAGTTACAGTTAGTTTTTCATTAGTCAATTATACAGCAAACTAGTTAACTGATGATCTAGTCAGTATTTTTAAGTTAGTCAGTTAGTAAGCTAGAGTCAAGTAGCTAGTACGTCAGACATTAGATAGTCAACCAATTAGTTAGCTAGTCACATAGCTAGTGCATTAGTCAGACGATAAGTAAGTGGTTCAGTCGTCAGTAGCGAGTCAGTCAGTTGGTAAGTCAGTCAGCCAGTTAGCTAATCCGACAGTTATCAAGACAATCAAACAGTTTGCTAGTCAGTCAGTTAGTAAGTCATTCAATTAACTAGCTAATCAGAAAGCTTATAAATCAGTTAGTTAGCAAGTCAGCTAGTCAATTAGCTAGTGTTTTTAGATAATCAGTTAGCTAGCTACCAGCTGTCAATCAACCAACCTAAACCATTAGTTCTATCATTTACTAAACTACTAACTTTCTACTTACTAGCTTTGTTGAATTTAATGTTATCACCTTAACCTTTTATTTAATTAACAAATTAATTACTAATTAAAATTAATCAAAATTCACCTTCGATGCCAATGTCTTCAATTTTGACTTCGCGAATGGCCGCCATGTAGCCGAGTACGGCGAATATAACGAAGCCGGCTAGCAGGCTAGTAGCTAGGTTGATGGTACTAGTCAGCAGCGCGTCACTAGTGATTTTGATTTTAATTAGTTCGTGTACAACATCGAGTTAAGTTGCGTCGGACTCGTTTACAATGCGACTTAATTATTACTAATCGATTAGATTAGAATTGATGGATTTTAACTCTCTATGAACCAGACGAGGATATTCTTATAAAATGTCTTTAATTTTAATTGTAATTTTAATAATAGATAATTTATAAGTCGTCTGCGTCATAAAGTAACGGGAACTTAATTAAATTAAGATTTAACTTGGTTCACATGAATGAAATGTACTTACGTGCTGTTAATGGGTTAACTATGTAGCGTTTAACTGAACTTAAGATAACATTGTCAAGTCTTACAAACTGAACGCACTGTTGAATCACACATGTGTTAGAGAGACGCTGTGAATAAGTGATACGGTTTAATTGTGATAAGTATAAGATTAACGAATTAATTAATTAAGTATAAGATTAACTGCAATAAACTTGTAAATACTTGAAGCAGTTGTTGTGGAACTTGTTGTAACTGGACAACGCCAGGAGAGTTCCAAAACCGGGGCCCAGCGAGAAGAACACCTGCGAGGCAGCGTCGATCCACACCTTTTGCCAATATTTTAAATTAATTTTAAATCTTAATGATTACACATTTGCGTAATTCAATTAAGTTGAACACTAAGTTATAAGTAGCTTTAGTTTAATTCAGTAGTAACTTGTATTGTAAGGTAAGTTATTCAGTATTGTTTACATTTTCCTATGGAAATTTCATGTAACTTTAATTATACGAGATTATATAATTCGATGATGTTTAATGTTACAAGTAGGAGAATTAACTGGAATTGGTCTGTGTTAAAATTGTAACTGTCATACCTTGGTTTCAGCCAGTTTTTCCCAGTGGGGCGTGAGAAAGTATCGGATACCCTCGGCAGAGCCCGGTAGCGTGATACCGCGGATCAAGAGTATCGTCAAAACGATGTACGGGGCGATGGCTGTGATCCACACGGCCTGCAAAAGAGTTAAGTTTGACCAAATATAACTAAAGCTAGATAGGTAGACACATATACAATAGATAGACAGAAAAATAGACAGAGTTAGATAAATAAATAGACAGACAGACAGACAGATAGATAGACAGATAGACAGATAGATAGATAGATAGATAGATAGATAGATAGATAGATAGATAGATAGATAGATAGATAGATAGATAGATAGATAGAAAGACAGACAGACAGACAGATCGATAGGAAGATGGCTAGAATGATAGACAGATAGATAGACAGGTTAGATAGGTAGATGGATAGATAGACAGATAGATAGATAGATTGAATACATAGATAGATATACATAGATCGCTACAGATAGATGAATACATAAGCAGATATAGATAGTTAGATAGACAGACACATAGACAGACAGATAGATAGATAGGTAGATAGATAGATAGACAGGTAGATAGGTAGGTGGATAGATAGATATAGTTAGATAGATAGGATACATAGATAGATATAGAAATAGATTATAGATAGATAGATAGATAGATAGATAGACAGAGAAACAAACAGATAGACAGATAAATGATAAATAGATCGACGAGTAGACAGATAGATAGATACTGAATTGTAGTCAATTGCTACTAGCTAGTCATTTAACAGTCAAGTCGACAAGCTAACCAAATAATGGCGTGGAACTGAACTATTTTAACACGCGTATGACAGAGAACCAGGCGTAATGACTTAATAGCCATTTTGCTACCACGGATAACAGGTGACTAAAGTATTAGCAACACGTCTAAAGGTTGCTTAATTCTGCTTACTAGCTAAACAAGCTTACTATGTACTTAAGTAAGGCAAAGTAAGCAAGTAGTATGTACTATGTGCTAAGTGCTTATTACGACTAGCAACTACTAGCAACCAGCCAATTACCGAGCTGCTTGATTAACTATATGTTGCAATAATAGCTATACACCGCGTAACCCACCTTACTAACGGACTACTTAGAACTAGCTGAGTTAACTATCTGCTTTACTAACTGGAAACAACTATATAGCTAAACAGACGTGCTGATAAGTAACTTACCGATTAACTAGTCAATTAGCATAGTATAACTAACTAGCAGCTTTATCGTACATTTACTAGCTAAACTTGTTAGCCGGTCATTGCAATTTGGCTGGCGTATATAAGGTTAAACAGAACCAACTAAATTAACAATTACAGTTACTAGCTACGCTATCTCCTAGCTATAACTATAACTACAACTAAACAACTAACCAGTAACTACTAACTATCTTCCTGACTAGCTCAATGAACCTTAAGGTTATCAGAGCTCTAAGATGACAAGATGTTCATGACAAGAAACCATTGATGAAGTTGCAGTAAAGCTATGAACCTTTCAACGGACTTTTAACGGACGTTTAACGGACTGTCAACGGACTTTCAACGGACTGTCAACGGACTTTCAACGGACTTTCAACGGACTTTCAACGGACTTTCAACGGACATGAGTGAACACACTTGACAGCAAGCACTGCCCTCAGAGACGTTTCCACGAGCCTGGGAAACGGCACTTTAAGTAACAATAGCCGACTGTTTTCATTAAACGATTGTTGTGTTGGCTTTTGCGCTCACTCTCTCGTTGAATACTGATATAAAACTATCAATGGCGTATCACAAGAGCCCATCCCCCCCCTGTAACAATCAACCTCACTCGTCTAAGTGATTGACTATTGACTCAACCTTCCATTTGCTTCACCTTTCGGAAATTGCACTCGCCTAAAAGCCCCTCATTACGTATTCTTTCCGCTTTTATCTTCGTCTGTAATGTTTGTTGCTCTTCTGCACTCAAGTACAGTACTAGAGCAAAATGAACGGGTCTTGAATGGTGGAAACAGTTTGGAATCTCCAAAGTTTAGGATTTTATGTAGGCTGAACTAACAAACCGATTTTAATGAATCTTGGCGGGTGCATTAAGTGTGACTAGATATAGACTCGGTAATTTTTACGTTGCTATATCTTTGAAAATGTGCGAGTAATTAATCAATTAAAATTCCGTCAACCTAGTTTTCAAATTTTGATAAAACCAGTTAAAGTTAATCAACAATCAGTTATGAGCAACTGACTTTTATAAATTAAATGTAAATTTTGATATAATGACAAATTAGGAATTGCATTAAAATGAAGACGAGTATTGTTAAGATTCTTCAGCGCCATTTTGTTTCCCTGCCTTTGGGAACTTTTCATGTTTTTTCCCAGTTATTTTTTCCTGATTATTTTCTAGCCAGAATGGAAATCGATCTGGAGTTTTCAATGGTCGACGTCTAAAGATTGAACTGTGCCTTTTTACCTTGCCCGTAGATCGGACTCCCTTCCACAAAGAGAAATAGACGAGGAGGAAAACAGCC
>JAIQCU010002344.1:0-11933 GCA_022114935.1 Leptestheria dahalacensis
AATACTTTCACGTTCACTACCCCCCACCCACCCGTTTCCTTTGTAATATTTATGGTAAGAACAGTAAAACCCCCTTAAGGAATACATCTATATGTGATTATAGTTAACTGTAATTTGTTACCCGCCTGCTGGCTCAGAGTATGAGAGATGTGAGTTTAACAGTAGCAATGAATAAGTGTCCCGATCGGGAGGATATATTACACAAGAATCGACGACAGCATGAATATAAACAAGACTATAAGACGTTTCCAGATTTGTGTTGGTGTATTTTTAACTTGCGTTTCAAACAGATACCCTCGTGAAAGAATGCCGAAGATGTTGGCGATATGTCAAAACTGCTTGATGTGAATATATGTGGATGAAAAAGATTGAAGATTTACTCGGACATGATATCTGAGAATAATCAGAATCTTCAGTTCCCTAAGTCGAGGACATCCAGGCCGATTTTAAAACTTGACGTTTCGTCGATAAATTAATACGAATTTTGTATATTCCGTGTCTTCCGTGTGTGGATTTTTTTCAAATAAACAAGTATTGCGGTTTAGCACCAGGCCGTTACGGTTTTCAAAATGGCGGTCATTAAGGTGATCGACAGTTGCGTGACACAAGGCTTTTTCAGTTGCGCAGCTATCATTAGAAGTCGAGTAAAGACAAACGTTCTCTCCCTGGTCCCCTTTACTCTCCATCAACACGTGTAACTACTACTGCAGGGTTGGTAACCCCCAGCGTTGGTCTATTTCAATTGTAAACGAACCTGCACGTGGCTAACCCCAACTGTACTATGCGTGCTTCCGCTAACTAATAAGTGTTTCCATTAGTTATTCGCCTTTCTTTCTATTCTTTTCTACAGGTGAACAAGAGGGGGTCTGGGAACACACGTGGCAAGGTTATTTACGCCGGCTGAAGAAGAGCCACCGATGACGATGATGCCCGTTCAGTCGAACCCGCCTCGACCGAGTCTTCGGCCAAGCACGGGGTGTCGCCTACTGACTTTCCACGATCCCCCGAGTCGGGGGATTGGTAAAATAATTAATGCATATTTGAATTGATATTATCAACTTTAAGACTACAACCGATCGATTCCTTGAAACCGATTTAAAAAAAAAATTCTTTTTATAAAATGTCACACACCGATTTTTTAAATAGTGATATATTGTAGTCTAGTAATATATTAACATTTCTTTTTGTAAAATGTCACACCGAATTTAAAAAGGAACGATTAAAAAGGTAATTATTTACTTTATAGGCCTAATGCACGTTGCGCCATGCGCGGGAATGGGAAAAGCTAAGGTGTGTGCATTGTTAGGGACGTGAGGGAAAAGATTCCCAGGTGTTGCCAACCCATTGATCAGGTAATAAACAACTGTCAGCTCCGAGACAGGTCAT
Source organism: Leptestheria dahalacensis (assembly GCA_022114935.1). NCBI lineage: Eukaryota > Metazoa > Arthropoda > Branchiopoda > Diplostraca > Leptestheriidae > Leptestheria > Leptestheria dahalacensis. The sequence goes on from JAIQCU010002344.1 coordinate 1,387, forward strand.
AGATAAAGGCGGGCATGGGGAAAACAGTAGCATGCAATTTTACAACCGAGAAGCCCGTACTTGAAAATAAGCACCAAACATACGTGATTCGACCGCAAGCAGGCCGCAAACCAAACGAACCCATCTTGCTAACCCCTTTTCACATCGTCGTTAACGCTCTTTACTCTGTTTACTCTATTATATAATTATTAAAGTTGAATTCAGTATAAACTAAACTGCAGGTTAAACGATAAACCGACCAGTACGATAATCGTGTATTAAAAATTCCATCTTAAATTTTATAATCAACTGGTGACTACAAAAGTAGTGAGTTAATGTGTATCACGTACACGATTCAGGAGATCGGCGATGTGCTAAACTATACGCACTTGTCACCGCTACTACTGCTGACTCACGTGCTGAATACTTCTGGTACAAGCAAAATTATGTAAAAAAAACTTGCCGATTTTTCTAAAACCCAGAGATTACAAGGATTTCCAGCATGCTGAACCACGTACTGAACCTTTGAGGATTCAGCGGTAATTCAGTATGCTGAATATGCCTCCTTGGTTTTTGCATCGGACTGTGTCAACGGCAGTATGCCCGGATGTTGTTGTGATGCCAAAATAAAGGGAAAGAACCATGAACTTGTTTGCAGAGGAATTGCGGTCACCGCCAAATTTCTTTTAGTGGAGAAAAGAGAAGGGAAAAAAACTATATTCCGTGCCATTATCGAAAAAGGAGAAACACGCAATAATAATAGCGTATGGCCAAAAGTACCGTACAGTCTGGAGCAATAAAAAAGGGTTCTTGCTGGAGACAAGTTGATCGCTGATGGCACCCAAGTTTTCAAAGCTATAATAACCAAAAAATTACTGAGTGCACAACTGTTGCTACTCTATACACTAGCAAAGTTTGATTGAAATCGGGTCGTTAGTTTTGCCAAAATAAAATTCTAAAGTTAACACGATCCATAATTTCCTACTCCGTTTTTTCTTTTTAGATTGCACATGATTTACAATCCCAATTTTTTCTCTTCTTATGCTTCTAATCCTCGCTCTCTCTTTCTCGTTTGCGAAAAACGATAGAAAATAGTATTTATTAAAACAAATCTGATATAATAGTGAAATGACCATTTTTGGAATAGAGAACACCTAGATTTTGGCCGAACCTACATATAGAGTTGTCTTTTTGAAATTTGCTTTCTAGGGAAGAATCTATAATGATTGATTCTCTGCGTCCGTTGAAAGGCAAGATTTCAATCAAAACTGTCAAACGCGTGTCAGATGCACGTAAGGCCCTCCATGTGAAATCTCTGTCTCGTATTGTCTTCACTTGCCATGGGTATAGGCACATGTCGAAAACAGACACACCGAAAAAAGAAACCATAACGGTAACTGAAACAACCTAGAGGACTAGGCTGAAGACCTAGAGCGAATTCGGACTAAAATGAGTGAAAGATTCTCTCTTTTGTATTGCATTTAGAATTCAGTACCTACTAAGACGTGGATTCGTCAAAAGTAAATTCACTCGAGTGTTATAGATGTAAACCCCATGTTTAATATAGTCATCAACGGTTTCTTTGTTATGGGTATCGTTAGCAGTGTTCAAGTGAGTCCCATTTAGTAGAATAATCTTATATTGTGTAGCATATCAGCTAGATTCTGCTAAATCTAATTAAGAGAGTAGCTAATTTATTACAACCTCCTTACTACTCTGTTACTCACCACTACTTTGTTATAGTCCTTGTCCACGTACCTAGTATTTTTCGTCCCTGATGTGTTGATACTAGGAGCACTAGATAGTGTTAAATTGAAGAGTATGATGTAGCAGTATACTTAGCAGTGTAATAGTAGCAGTGTACTTATAGGTTGATAAGTAAACAAGTATACTGGTTATAGCTGCAGCAACTAGCAGCTGCTAGGCCCGAAGTTAATCTAGTAGATTTAAGATTAACTTAATGAGAGTATTAGATTATGTAATCAACATACTGAAGACACTCGGATGTGCAGAGTAATATATCCAGCAAAGCAAAGTACAGTCTAAAGCAACAGAAAAAGGGTTCTTGCTGGGGACAAGTTGATCGCTTATGGCGTCCATGTTTTCAAGGACATAACAGCCAAAAAAATGCTGACTATAGAATTGATAGTAATCTATACACTAATAAAGTTTTATTGACATCGGGTCGTTAGTTTTGGCGAAATAAAATTCTAAAGTTAAACAGATCCATAATTCCGTACCATTCAGAACCCTTTTCGGGGGGACTCTTAAAGACTGTATACACAAGAAACCGACAGTCTTATAGTTTAAGGAGTCTATACTTAAAATTGGGAGAAAAAGGAAGAGAGTGCATCTTAAAGGCTTCCCGGCGAAGTTTCGAGTTTCCACAGGGAGATTGACAAGGGCGTTTTTCAGAGTGTGTATAACTGCCTGGGAGACCCTTTTGGAAGGAAGAAATCTGAACAGCCCCGGCACCGGATCCACGGGGGTGAAACTGATCCTTGTTGGCCTCCAGTTGCACCCAGCCAGATTAAGTCGTCTGCTACAGAATGTGACCGCATTCGAGAAAACGCACGCTCTAGCTTTACCAGCTACTATCTGCGTTAGTTAGCAATCTCTAGTGAACGGTAAGCTGCTAACTAATGACAGAACAGTGTATAGCTGGTATATAGCTTAATTCTAGCGGCTAGTCGATGTAGCATCAGGTAAACGGACTCTAGCACAAAGCTAGTTGAGTTATATCGCATTGATTATCTAGGCTAGCTTACTGGCTAATCCCTATAGTTTGCATAAATAACAGACTTTAATAGCTTGATGCTATTTTGAAGGTTCAAACTAGTAAAACTAGTAATAGGTACTGCCTAGAGGTTAAAGAAAGCAGTTAATCTGACTATCATGCCAGAGTTGCAGTTATTGGAGTCTAGGTAAACCTTAACTGGATTGCCCACAACCCCATTAACTTTAACAACGTCTTTAGGACATTCAGGGTTTGCGTGTCCAACGTTTGATGTTAGGATAGTTTTCAGCTCTTTAACGACGGCTAAGTTTTAGCTTAAGCCAGCTGCTAGATAAAGAATAAAAGCTAGAAACTTAAAGAGCTTTCTGGAGAATCTTTTTTCTGTCTTATCTTGAGTAGCAAAAGTGCTGAAACGTCTCAAGTGTCGCTGGGGAGTTGCTAAGTAAGATTATATCAAAGTTCTCTCTATCCCCCCGCGCTCTTCCTAGTCGGAAAGCAGACAACGCTAAAGCCTCTCGTGTAATCCTGATTGAGTAGCATTAGTAGTTCGGCGGGGTATTATAATGTCGCCAACAGGTTCTAGGGATTTGCCAACGTTTTCTTCAACCTTCAATCCACTCGACTAGAAACCTTTGGTCGAGGATTACGAGCCACTTTCTGGTCCCTTCAACAACTCTGCCAACTCGGGCTGACCTTGCTGTAATGCAGTCGTGGGATCCTATGCATGGTAATGATATTATCACTGAGACCTGAACAATAGCAGAAATGATGCACTAGGATAAAGTTGAGTTATACTAGCAATGAACTAAGTAATAGTAGAAATGCTGGTACAGTCTAGAGAGCAATACAAAAGGTTTCTTGCTGGGGAAAAGTTAATTGCGTATTGCTCGGACAGTTACAAAGGTATAGCCACCCAAAAAATAGTGGACGTAGAACTAGCAGCACCTAACGTGATCGTAAAGTTTCGTTAAAATCGGGTTGATAGTTTAGCCGAAATAAAATCCTAAAGATTAGAAATTACAATCATTTTTCGCCATTGAGGACTGTACAATCAAATTACGCGACAAACTGATGATGGTACTAGCAATGGAACTGAATGATACTGGTATCTTTAATACCAAGGAGACTTGAATAATAGTGAAGCTGTCGCTGTCATGAACATGGATGATAGTGGAAATGGTAACTTCGGTAGAGTGGAAATACTGGTACAATAAACATATTGATGGAATTGAACGGTAACGATGGTGATGACATAAAAGACCTGATACTGGTACTGATAAAATCCAATGAAACCGAATCTTAACGCAGAGGAGTCTCAACAAGCACCACGACTGTCGGCCAGAACTTCCGGTGGTTCTTTTTACATTCGAAGAACTTGTTACGTGATCCCCAGTACTATGCGAAGAATAATAGCGTGCAGCTGTCCTTTCCTGGTAACAGCCCACCGAATACAAGCCATATATAAATTAATATACCGACTTAATTCTCGATATCCGGACTACCACAATCTATAAGCAATTACGTAGCACGTACACTTCATTACCGTCTTAAAAATAAAGTTAAACAGTATAAGCCATTGCGTTTTATATTTATTACACGAGTGCGGATCTATCGGAATTTTTCTTAATTGGCCGCAGAGATTCTTGCGGTTCTTACGGCCGCTCGCAATATGGCAAAGGTAAAATGTCAGCAAGGTCAGAGCGAGAGCGACCATATCGCTTTTACAATGCAGTTTGTTGCTCGTACAGCCGCATAATACTTTTAATTAAAGCTCCCGTAATGGCGGCCTATGAAGCCATGTACCTCTTTTTTTTCCTCCTCGTATAATTAGACGTATACTTTACGTTTATTCGTGACCTTGCACGATTATTGGAGGGCATTAGAGAGTCATAGAGAGAGAGAGGCACCAAAAAAATAAAAATAAATAAATAGATAAAATAAAAGGCAAGAGCTGGGAAACCGAAAACGCTCGAGGGAACAACAGCAGTTGTGTATATGACTTTCTGTTTTCCAGAATTTTTCGGCTCAGCAAGTTTTTCACCCCCCTCGCCGAAAAAGGGAACTTTTGTTCACAGGTGAAGAGGTCACGTGACCATGGGCTATACTTTATTAGCGACATCTAATTAGCCACGCTGGATAATGTAGCCACCCTTGAACAAAAGGTTGTGGGAAACACCTGAAGCTTTCCCTTTTTTCCGCTCTCCATGTTAACCTTGTTTACTTATAAGTACGTTTCATGTTAATAAACACGGTTCTCGAAGCAGGTTAGAACTGACGTTAAACTAAATCCAAATTGTGTTGTGCCAGATATACTTGAAATTTACCTACACATCCATCAAAAGATGGAGGAGCAACGTGCAGCACCGGTTTGTTTACAACGAGTAAACGCCATCTAGTGGTGGAAAGTGGAACTATTTAAAAGTAGCGAAGTAGAGAAAGGGGGGCGTATATCGTTATTATAATAATTGATCTAACGTGTGTGTTTACGCTGAAACAGTCACACATAAAAGTAGAGGAAAAAGTCCCTACTTGGAGGCATTTCACCGCAGAAACCTAAAATTTGCATATGAAAAATGATACTGCAAGTCTCTTGCGTGGTTTACCACGAGGGAATTCCGGGACCTCAAGGTTCAATTAGCAAAGTCAACATACAAAAAGAAATGAAAGATAATTGCTAGACGAATTCCACTATGTCTGGACTGTAGAGACAGACAGAGCAAAAACAACAACTCATGTGCGAAGTTATTTTAACCGACATGAAATGACAGTTTCCAACGAAAACATTCATATACACTTTCTCGCACATACAGGTCGATCTTGTTTGCAATAACATACTTGGCGAAAGGGCTAACGCAAGCCTCTTCTCTACAAAAGTTGATAACAGGCTTAAGACCTCGGTCAGTTGTTTTGAAACTTCTCGACAGTCAAGAAGACACGAACAGATTTGGCACAGAAATCGACCCTGCAGTGAAAGGTGATGTTGCTACTACGAAGGTTGACTTTCACCCTTTACTTGGTAAGTGCTATCCCCAGAGAATGTTGATCATGATTTTCCGTTGAAATGGTAGTTCCACAGAATCACATAAGAATCCTGTGGTTATTCTGACACCCGCTTGTAGGTTCTGCCAATACTTGCAGTGCAGACTGCGGTAATTCCGGAGAAACCATCACAAGTTTCAAGTACAACTGACGATGCCATTAACTGCAATTCCTTCACGATTGACGAGGGCTCGTGTTCCAAGTTTTGGGCCAATTCCAGCGCTCCTTTGATTCTGATATCGGCTGACGGTTTCCGGCCGGAATACCTAACGAGAATCGTCCATGATAACGACTCTGCCGACTTGAACGCATCGGTTACGCCCACATTGCAAACTATCCTGAAATGTGGAGTTCATACTCCTTACATGATGCCGTCATTTCCAACCATCACCTTTCCCAACCACTACACCATCGTAACGGTAAACACCATCAGCATACCGGATGCACATTTCATATAATAACCCTGTAATGCAATTAGGGGCTGTACCCGGAATCGCATGGCATTGTTGCCAACGAATTCTTCGATCCCGATCTGAATGCTAATTTTAGTATTCGCTATCCGAATGCTCGAGACCCTCAATGGTGGAAATCGGGAGAACCCATCTGGAGCACAGTTAGACGCCAGGTATCATTTCTATACTATCCGATGGAACTTGCAAGTTGAACAAGATTTCATTTTTTTGAAAGGGTAAGGTCAGCGCTACGTTCTTCTGGCCGGGATCCGATGTCGCTGATGAGCAAAAACAACCCAACTACTGGAAACGTTACAACAAGAGTATACCGTTTGAAAAGCGCGTCGATCAAGTTCTCCGCTGGATGGATCTACCAGCTGACGTCCGTCCAGTTTTCACCTCGCTCTACTTTGAAGAACCAGATAGTACCGGACACAGAGACGGACCCGAATCAGCTAATGTATAAACTTGAAAACGAAAGAGAAAAGTTGAAAACCAAAACTGGATGTTCCCATTTGGGGATTCTATGCTTGCAGGTCACGGAGCAAATTGCGGTTATCGATCGGCATATCGCTCGTTTGTTGATTGGACTTCAACAACGCAACGTTTTGGGATGCGTCAACCTTGTAATCGTCTCGGATCACGGAATGGCACCATCACCTGCGGGTAAGAACCTGGTGGATCTGGAACCCCTCATACCGGATCTGGAAGATGTTGCCAAAGTCTATTACGGGCCCGTAACGGGAATATACCCGCACAACGCCACTGAAGGTACGCAAACCAAAGTGACTGAACCTCCAGATTAAACACTCATTTCATTTCCTAAACGCAGGCGATTTCTTGGAAGATATTACGACCATTGGTGAAGCTCTGGAATGTCAACATCCACGCATGCGTGTTTTTACCAAATGGGATTTGCCTTATCGATATCACTATTCAAAATCACCTCGAATTCCTCCAGTTGTCCTTGACCTAGACCAAGGCTGGCGCGCTGTGTATCGACAGGAGCACTATGCTTCCAACGGAGGTCATGGCTGGGACAACTTGAATCCCGACATGCACGCCATTTTCATGGCTATAGGCCCGTCACTGAAGAAGGAGTTCAAAACTGAACCGTTTGCAAACGTCGAAGTTTACAACTTGATGTGCGCTTTAGTCAACGTCACTCCCGCAGACAACGAAGGGACCTCAGGATTGCTGAATCACTTGCTGCTGGATTCTGAGCTCAGCAGCGAACCCGAAAGCATAACTGAGGTTCCGTATCCCGTCTTACATTTCCCGCAGGATGAGAAGACATACACGCAGAACTTGCATCGCGAGAAATGCGGCATCATATCCAACAGCAGTAGCGCGGTGGCCGCCATGTTTGTAAACATTACAGAGGCATCTAGCGACGAGTTCGTCAACTATCATGCGCCATGGAATATCCCGAAAGCAAAACCCGAAGAAAATGTCAACCTACTCGTTGCTCCAGAATACATTACAGGTATTATTAGCACTGCTCGTGCGTATTTATGTTAAAGATTGATACTAAATGTGACGGTTGAAAAAGGGTTTGACGTTTCTAACGGTCTTCCACTGTGGTCGCAATTCACCATTACCGGTGTCGAAGAAGACGCCAACTTTACTTCACACATACAAGTTACCCAGGATCCTCGTTTGCAAAGACATCACCGATCAATCTGCGATCGATTAAACTATCCTCTACCACAGGATATCAAACTGATACCTTTGTATCATCCTGGTATATCTTATTCCCCGACCTCAGTGTTTACAAGTTCTTTTAATGATCTGTGTTGTATATACAGCTCTGTCTAGCCGCAACAACAGTATCCTCTTGGACACCAACATCATCGAAGTTCCTGCTCGAGCTTATCCGGTATGGCAGACCATGCTAGAACTACTATCCTTAGCTGCTGCCGATGGGAGACCCATCAATGTGATCACCGGACCTACTCGGTCAAGATACGCTGGACTCTTCTACGTATTTACTGCCTGCAGAGTCAACTCCACTAGTCCGTGTCCAGTCGATGATATCGACGTACAGTCCTTCATACTTCCTGTGAAGACTAGCTTCAACGAAGACTGCCTGACAGACGAGGACTTCATAGCGTTTAACGTTGCCTCATTGAAAGACGTTGAGCAGATTACGAGACTGGAATTCTTTTCTAAACTGCCACGACGAGACAAGTTGAAGTTGCTTCAGAGAACAACTGCGGCGTCCCAGCTCATAGTAGACCCGCTTAGTCGTTTGAAGATGTAAAACAATAAAGTGTTATAAACTCTGCATACCTGAATGCCAAACTGTCATAGAATTACATAACTGGAACAATACGACTATATATATCAACCTGCAGAACTGAACTCGTGTTAAAGCTGTTACTTAAGTGCATAACACTTTATCATAATATAAAGCTGAAATCTTCTTACACATGTCACTTGATATGAAGCAATTACGCGCACATACGACTCAGTCCTGCTGCAACGTCCGACTAAGGTGAGTGAAATCACATTCTTCCTTTTACGAACCTTAAAGATTCTCCAGATTTACCTTGAAAACTAGATGTTCTTCTTATATAACACTTTATACGAATCTTTAGGGCTATTAGGCACTATAGGGCTATTGCCGCACAGTGGACACTTAAGTTTGCGTCATATACAGCACTAGAGCAAGTTATGTGCTTAATGTTATCCTCTAGAATCTGTCAATTATAACGATATTTTAAAAATTTAAGAATTGACTTTGAATTGAATTGAATTTGAGAATGACTGTTTGCTAAATATACAGTCTAGATAAAAAAGGGTTCTGTTTGAATGGCGATAAATTATGGTTATTCTGACATTTAGGATTTTATTTTGGCTAAACTAACCAACCGATTACAACGAAACTTTAAAAGTACATTACTTACTATTGTTGCTACAGGTAGTATTTTTTGGGTTACTATGTCTTTGAAAATGCGAAAGTTATAAGCAATTTCTCCCCAGCAAGACCACTTGAGAAAGTTTTTTCATAACCATCGGAAACTGAAGCGATATATTTTATTAATCGTCAGTTATGTAAACTTCCCCTGTACTTTGCAAACTGAGTTATGCGAAGCATGTCTACAAGCCAATGAAACTCGGTCGTTGCTAGCAGTGCAATACAAGGGGTCAAAAGCAGACGACTGACAACTAGTTCAAGTTTGGTCAACGAGGTGTTCAGGAGTCTTAGGCCAAAAAACCGTTGTAGAAATATAAACTGATGCTGGTCACCAGACCAACTAAAGACAAGAAGCCCAGTTCTCGGCCCGGCACTGCTGCCCCGTTTGGCAGCACCGGGTCGACGATTAAATTTCCATCGAACAATGTGCGTGAGAGAAGTTCTGCTTTCTCCCTGTAAGGCAGTTCAGGAAGTAACTGTAAATGGGCAGCAATTTCGACGTCTCTCAGAGAAGCCAAATGGGTTACAAAGAAGTCTTTGGAGTCCATACAATCTTGGTTGAACTGGGGTGCTATTGGCAGCAAGAAAGACTGAATATTCATTGCAGCCGTGGAGCAGTTGACAAGGCTAGTACTGGGCGAGTCGCAGCCGATGACCACGTAAAACAAACTTGGGTTCAGTTCATTTCTTACAGGGCCGGAGATGACGTGCACTTCTCCTTTGGCACTAGCAGCTTGGCTGATCAAGTCGTTAAATGCATTCACGTGATTCAAGAATTTACTCGGCAGTTCTATAAGGTTGGTATCAACGAAAGTATCGTTCTCGTTTGAAGCAAAACCTTTGAACAGATGGGATTTGAGTTACTACAGCACAAAAAGGAAATGCACAAAGAGTAAAGCTGGTTTACCTGCTGGATAAAGGGACCAAAGATGAGTGTCTTGCGTCAGATCTCCGTTTAGGCGATCGCATATTCCCGACTGCTGCGGCTGCAGACGAACATCCAGTCTGTACTGCGGCGTAGCGGAGCTTGTACGAGTCTGACGTACCGAGTATGACACCCAGGACGCAATCCCTTCAGTAGTCCTATAACCTGGTTTCAGAATCCTTCATCGTCTCCTTTACAGCTCAACTTAAGTATAACCAAAGTATACCTGTTACGTAATCGCTGCTTATTAGAAGTTGTACATCGGCATAAACATCGCTGTCTGATCGAGGTACCCCCCACGGTGCATGGCGCGCACTAGCATCGCTTGCAGTGGTCTGAGTCAAATTTAGCGTAGAGTCCTGTGAAGGATGACAGACAACAGTATGATCATAGTAGAGAGCCACCTATCGGAGATCTATACATCTTGCCAAAGCACACAAACCAGAATTCCTATAACAAACTGCACGTAAACGGTTCAACAAGAAACAGCAATGC
>JAIQCU010002345.1:0-18091 GCA_022114935.1 Leptestheria dahalacensis
ATCTATGTATCTTTGTATCTATCTATATATCTATCTATCTATCTATCTATCTATATACCATCTATTCGTCTGTCCATAACCGTCAAGGGAAAAGGACACATAAGCGAGGAGGATGACTCATATCTAATACAAATACTGGTATACTAAGTTTTACCCTGGCGGGATCGGTGGCTTTACCTAATTTGGTATTGTACACACGGACTCTGTGTGTCCCGTTAAGGACTTAATTTGAGGGGAGAGAATGAAAAAGAGGAGAACAAAAAATGAAACACGTCCTCACTTATCCTAGTAAGGTGCAGTCTTATTTATATCAAAGACGGGATTGGCACGTGTGTGACATGTTGACGACTGGAGTGCAGAGTCGATTATATTTCAGAAATGTATCGATGCGCCTAAAAAAGACCGAGGGTTCAAAAGATCCTCCCTATGTCGTCTGTTTGTTTGATTATTTGTTTGTTTGTTAGATTATTGACATGTTTGTTTGACTGATTACTTGTTTGTTTGTTTGTTTGCTTGATCGATTGGTTTCTTTGTTTATCAACCCTTTTCATGTGTTCATATTTATCTGCTTTTTTGTTTGTTTGTTGACGAAACAACTGCAGACCTACGTAAATTGCATCAGTTTGTTTTAAGTACTTAAGTAAAGTATAAACCTCTTAGGTGACTAAACGCATACTTGACAGTTTTATCAGCAATTTATTGCTATTGTTATCACTGTTGTATAAAAGTTAAAGACAACTTTAATCACATAGCCGGCCATAAACAAGTCATATCATCGAAATTAATTTAAGCGGTCAACTAAATCATAAGCAATAAACAAAATACACTAAGCAATCGTGCAATTTGAGTTGAACAAAACCAGTTAATTAATGAATTATCCAACTATACGAAAGCCAGCATAGTGAAAGACATTAGAAATCGCAGCTTCCTTCTCACGTGATTGTTTTACTATTAGCATTAGATGTTCCTTGACGCACTGCGTTTGTTTGCAGATGAGGGCTTCAAGGTTTTTCGCTTGTATCTTTTAAAGTTATACTCATATAGCAATAAAAATTTACTTGAAACATCCTCATGTAGACTTGAGTCTAAGTATAAAATTTCAGACAACTGGGGCCAATACTTTTGCTGATATTAAATGTCAAAGTTTGAAGTCGTTATGAACCCTGTTTATATTACGGTGGACCACTTTCATTCTCGATGCAGATTTTTTTTCGCCCAGTGGCTCTCACGCGCTCTCTCGCTAACGAGGCTATACACACACACGCAGAGTGAAGAGCTCAATGAATAGCCGTGTGGGAAAAAAATAAGCGAGTAGTGAAACGTCCCAGCAGCACCTGTCCAGCCGACTCCCACGCTCGGGAAAATGGTCGCCTTTCAGAAGCACTGGGTTGGCAGCTTTTCTGTATAATAAGAGCATAATCGTAACAGTATAAGGACGTAGTGTAATACGCTCATTCAGTTCTGTTTGCCCAGCCATGAATTTGTATTATTTTCTAAGTCAAAATTGAATGATTTTTAATTGCTTCTTTCAACGGTATTGTTACATACGAAACCGATAGATAGATAGATAGATAGACAGATGGTTATAATTTTACTTTCTATCGTTTTCTAACTAAATTGGAATTGATTGATTCTGTCTAGCAAGTATGCTTACAAAGTGTATTATAATTATTGTCAGGCGTCCCATAACGGCCACCAGTTGAGAAACGACTGCGCATCAAATTACCAAGTCCGACACGATGGCTAACTAAAGACAACATTTTGCCAAAGTAACAATCCCCGTGGAAGCAAATTAGCCGAAAACTCGGTCTATTGCAATTCATCCATCATGAGAAACCGCATGCTTCGATACCATTGGCCAAGCTTCAAAAGTACCCTCACTCGATTGGTTGCATCTACCCTAGGGGGCGGGTCTTATGCGCGGCTATATAAGCAGGACCTGATCGGCGGGAGTCTTCAGAAGCGTTTCCGCTGTGCTAGTGAGCAGACGTCCGTAGTAGCAGCTGTGCACCGTCTTATATATCGATTTCTCCCCAAAAGTTCTGTTTGAGACGACATTGGACGAAAGTCAACTCAACTTTTGATCAAACGAAAATGGTGAAAGCTCAGTCGAACCAACAACCGGCCACCGCGGCTACTGCACTGCGTGTCGAAGGCAGCGGCGGTAAGATTCGCAAGAACGGCCCGGAACAAGTGGAGATTCAACTGTATCTGTCCAAGCTGAAGGAACTGGTTCCGCACATGCCGAAAAACAGGAAAGTCTCCAAACTGGAAGTAATCCAACACGCTATCGATTATATCTGCGACCTTCAGTGGGCGCTGGAGACCCACCCGGCCGCCCGCAATCCTGCCCTGGTCACCGCAGCCGGTCTCACCACTCTGGTGGCGCAGCAGCAGCAGCGGCAACCCCTCGGCTCCCTGGCGCCCTTATCAAACACGTGCGCCGTTCAGGAGGTAAACATCATTTCCTTCCTCCCTTCTCCCAAGCTTTTCTCATTTCCTTTCCGTTATCTCCTTTCTTACTTTCATTTGAATCTTTCCGAGTTGTTATCCTGTCAAGTGTCACTGACCCCCGAAAGCTAATTTTGGTTTAAATTTGACTCAGATTAACCAGCCCGTGGATAAACCGGTCTCGAGCGACTGCGATGTCCGGACGATACCCTGTTGTAGTTGTCTGGTGGCAGATGACTGAGAAGATGAATCGGAGGAGAGGCGGAGATGGATAGATAAAAACTGGGGCGATCTTTTTGACGTGTTATAAAACGGAAGCCAGCCGCATCACTAGTCTCTCGAAGCGCGTACTGTAAAAGGATGTGCTGCCTGGCTTTGCCTACTTTTGGCCCCCGTCTGTGATGAAAACTCTGCGAAGGAAACTGAGAGAAACAGCTGTGCAGCTGAAAATTGTACATAGCAGTGTATACTCTATGTTGTCCATGTGTGTGTGTGTCTCTCTCTCTCTCTCTCTCTCTTTTAAAAGCCCAACCAGCAGCACCTGGTCTTCAATGACTGGATTGAGCATTTTTTCTCTCTCCCTCATGGTTAATACTTGCCTCTCTCCTTTTCACTCCCTTCTCTATTTTTTCTCCTATCTTGTTTTCTCACTTCCAAAATAGAACGTTCCCTCAAGAGGAAAACCAAGTACAAGAAAAGAAGGACCGAAAGCAGCACGTCTAATTACCACACGCAACAGCAAACTGCACCTTAAAAGGAGTGTCTTCAACATACACACAGATGCCAATTTGACTCGGAAATTTCAAAGTTTTTCCTTGCATGAAGTGAATCCCCCTTTTTTGTCTTTGTAAAACTCCCCATCCGTGTAAATAATTTCCATCTTGTATTTTATTATTATATTTTTTTTGGTAATATCTATGCAGAACCTTGTATGGTCTGCTTTTCTCCTCTTTACCTGATTGGATGGACCTTGAAGGACAAAGTGGTGTACAAGTTGAAAATTTTCGAGTGCTGTATAAATGTTGAATTGCCTCATCATTACAAGAATGAAGACGACAAAGTGAGAGAAAAAACACTTTTTACTTATAATTATATACGTTCGCGTATAATCCTGTTTGGTGTGCTTGCAGTTATTGAACTTCACACAGCTGCTTCAGTAACGTGTTTTTCATTAGATTAAGCGATAAGCGACCATATGTATTACACTCTGACTATACTGGTTCGTTAATGCTTTTAATTTTAAGTCGTGTATAACGGATTTAGGTAAAAAGCAAACCTGACAACGCTGTAAATCCGGGTATATTGTACGGGTCTCGGAGGTTTTTGAAACTAAGTCGACCCCGCAGCTGCTATTTTCCGCGGCCTCCTTACAGACACAGGAATGTGTAAATCCGCTGATATCTTAGCCATTCATTGTGTAACAAACAACCGGAAGATCTCATCCCCACGTTACAGTGTGCAGTCTATACGAGATCTTTCACCTTGAAAGTGTCTTTTCACCGATATACTTGTACTATACACACTTCCGCGCGCTGCATTATACACACGTACATAAGCTGTGTTACTTAAGTCTTTTGCGGCACATCTCCGTGCCGCAAGACGCTTTTTCATCACCATACCGAGGAAAAACTGTTCGCTAAAAAGAACATTCGACAACTGCTGTAGAACCCCTCCCCCTTCCCGGCCTCCCACGCCCCAACCCTCCGCATGATCAAAACCGGATTAAAAGCTGGTTTGTCAAAAGCAAATGGTGAATCGTCTTTCCTGCTTATATTTATAAGAACACAGCCGAAATTGCAGCGCCGGGATGGCTAATTTGAAATTGTTACACTGAAAATTATGTAATTGAAACATGTGGCAATGCTGTATAGGGCTGAAAGTCAAGCAGACGAAACTATAACAAATTCATTACAAATCGCTTTATTTTCCAGTAAACTGATTCTAAGTCAATCTAATGATAATTATAGTAATCATTGTGATAATGTTAATACGAATAAGATAAAAATAAAGAAAATGTTCATGACTTTCAGCCAGTTTAAATGCCATGCCATAAGCAACCCTCGAGGAATAGATTTAAAAAAATTAATTAAAAAAAGATGAAATGATAAATTAAGATTGTCCAACTCGGACAGTTTGAAAATGAGAAAATTAACCAGAGAACAACGGTCTATAACAGTTTCCAGCATGTCACACATGACGCAGGTGGAATTCCTGATAGGCACGCCAGGGGTTTCAAAAACAATCATAAGAAATAATATAAAGAAGAGGATCCCAACAAACAAATGAATGGAGAAATAGAAACGAACCACAGGGAGATCGGAATTGAGAAATGTTTAGCATATAGCTTGGATTATTATCAAGGTATATACTATTTGATTAATAATCATAATTATACCAATTTAAGATTACATTATATTAATATATATTTCATATATTCATTATGGCATGTGTCTATGCCTTACTCGGGTCTTTTTCGCTCGAGGTAAATATAATTCCTGCCTGAAAGTTATCAACAAGAAGAGCAGCTGGTTTACGGGCATTCCTCACCCGTCATATTTGCAGTGTTGCCTCTCACATTCCTTCCTCGTTTTACCGCATTACTCCAGAGTCTTTTACCTTGGAAATTCTATCTATATTTGCAGCGTGTTCTGGTTTATCTTTATTGATGATTGGCTGATATTATTTTAGTTATGATTAAGGTTTCTGTTTACCTATTATGGCATATTTGATTGTCTAATGACCAATGTGTTTTCTCCATCAATCGATACCGTAGCTTTTTATGCTTGTATTTGTATTTGTTTTCCTGTTTTGAGTTATGTGTCTACCTACCTATCTATGCATCTAACTACATATCTGACTATCTATCTCTCTGTCTCTCTGTCTATCTGTGTATCTATCTATCTATCTCTATCTATCTATCTATCTATTTAACTATCTATCTGTCTATCTTTCCATCTTTCTATCTGTCTATCTGTTTATTCACCTATCTACCTAAATCTAGGTACCTGTCTACATATCACCATCTATCTACTTAATTACCTTGGTGGCCCTATCAATCTATCCAACTATATCTAGCTATTTACTTATCTGCCTGATGTCTGTCTGTCGGTCTATCTGTCTATCTATCTGTCTATCTGTCTATATGTCTATCTATCTGTATATCAATCTGTCTATTTGTCTATCTATCTATCTGTCTATCTATCTTTCCATCTTTCTATCTGTCTATCTGTATATTCACCTATCTACCTAAATCTAGCTACCTGTCTACATTTCACCTATCTATCTACTTTAATATCTATATATCTACTTAACTACCTTGGTCCCTATCAATCTATCCAACTATATCTAGCTATTTACTTATCTGCCTGATGTCTGTCCGTCTCTCTGTCTGTCTATCTCTGTCGCCAGTTAATAACTACCCAACTACTATATGATATTGTATCCATCCAATAATTCCATTTCCATAATATTTCTCCCGCATATTTATTAAGAAAAAAAAACGGGTTGGCCACACAACTTCGCACTTAATCTTTAACTACAACGAATTGTCTAAAACGTATGTCACTGAAATATTTAATGGTTTTATCACCGATCACGGTTGTAGCATTTTGCATTTATTTTTTTTACAAGTATAAAGCAGCTGCCATTTTTTTCCACCGTTTGCAACACTCGTTAGCAGAAAGTGAAACCTAATTCAAAACACCTTGAAATAGAAGTCTACTTATTCGAAGTCGACTCAGTATAGTTTATCCATATAAGTCTATCTACCTATGGTATTTATCCATCTACCTATCTACCTATCTACCTATCTACCTATCTACTTAATTACCTTGGTCCCTATCAATCTATCCAATTAAGCTATGTACTTATCTGCCTGATGTATGTCCGTCTCTCTACTACGTCTATCTATCTATCAATCTGTCTATCTATCTATCTACCTATCTACCTATCTATCTACCTATCTACCTATCTACCTATCTATCTATCTATCTATCTATCTATCTATCTATCTATCTATCTATCTATCTATCTATCTATCTGTCTATCTGTCTATCTATCTATCTATCTACCTATCCATCTATCGCTTCATAATAGCAGCTGAACTATATAAAATATAAAAAAAGAACAAGGTCATTAGAACCATATTAGTTTTGGATCCCCCAGCGGGTGGGGTTCTGGGGGGGTGGGTGGGGGTTTATCATTATAGTTTGTGAAGGAATTGATGTTTTTGAAAAGGAGAATGCGGCCTGCGCTGTGTGTTGTGTGAATGGCGTCAGTTGCAGAGCAGTTGGAAAAAGTCCTCAGTGCACACCTGGGCTGCCTGCAATACAACAACCATCGGCCACTTTAGCCCCAACAACAGTTTAAGGGTTCACAAACTCCTTGGACTTGTATACCAAGACATCTGCACTATACACACACAACTGGTGTGTTTATTATAAAAGAAAGAGATCGTGTATGTTTCAATATAATGTCCAATTTCCTTGTACATTTTTCCCCCTTTAACCGATTCAATTTTTCCGGTGGGTTATAATTGCAATTATTTATTTGTTTATCGATAATGCAATTAAGATATTTTACCCCTCTAAAATTTTGCACGTTGATTTTCTATATCATATTTCTTATTGAAATGACTGTAGAAACAGTAGATGATAAATAATTCAGATAATATATTACTAATATTACGTATTATTATTACATTTGTCTAAAGTTATGATGTTGAGAATTGAGTTGATAAAGTTGCGGCCAATCCGTTGATATGTTAAACGTATCGACGTCTTGGTGGTGTGGCTTGCACGCCTGCTGAACATCCGCAACGGCTGCACAGCTCAAGAAGGACAGCAGCTGCTTTTTCACGCCCCTCTCACCATCTTGATACTTGGTCGCCTGAAAGCCCCCCCCCTTTTCAGTTTACCCACCAGCATGCTATCAGATCCCAACCGGCCCCAGAACCACGTTTTTGTCTGTCTATCATCTACCTATCTATCTATCTATCTATCTGTCTATATGTCTGTCTGTCTATCTATCTGTACATCTATCTATCTATCTGTCTGTCTATCTGTCTGTCTATCTATCTATCTATCTATCTATCTATCTATCTATCTATCTGTCTATCTATCTATCTATCTATCTATCTGTCTATCTATATATCATCTATCTATCTATCTGTCTGTCTGTGTTTCTGTGTTTCTGTCTATCTGTCTGTCTATCTATCTATCTATCTATCTATCTATCTATCTATCTATCTATCTGTCTGTCTGTGTTTCTCTTTCTGTCTTTCTGTCTATCTGTCTGTCTGTCTGTCTATCTATCTATCTGTACATCTATCTATCTATCTATCTGTCTGTCTGTCTTTCTGTCTATCTGTATATCTATAATATCTATCTATGTTTATCTATCTATCTGTCGATCTATCTATCTATCTATCTATCTATCTATCTATATATATATCTATCTGTTTGTCTGTCTTTCTGCTATCTTCCTGTTTATCTATCTATCTATCTATCTGTCTGTCTATCTGTCTATCTATCTATCTGTTATTTAACAACCTATCTGTGTGGCTGTGCCAGTTGGGTTCTGGGGCCGGTTGGGATCTGATACTACACCACCCGCCACCTTGCGAGTTGCTTATTAAATTGAGTCTTTTTTGTACCTCTTGGAATTCGGGGGGTCAAAACATGTTGACAAACTCAGGAAGTATAAATTATAACGTAGAGGAAGTAAACGAAGGGAAACCCTGCTGCCGCACACCTTGACTGGAACCAGTGGTCAAACCGCAGGGATCCTATCGTCTTTTGCCCATAGAAACTTGATTACAAGTTTATCTTCCTCGTTTCCCTCAGTCGGATATCACTGTGAGGTCCATGATGGTTATAAGCTTAATTAGCGAACGTAGTTATATGACGACTTATAGATATTATATTTGGTATTGTTATTATTTTATTATTGTATTGTATTAGATGAGGTATTTAATTATATGGTGTCTTTCTACTGCACAGTATAAATGGTCTTCGTGAAGCTTGATATGAACTAGTGAAAAAGCTTTTCTGTAAACTTTTTCCATTACAAGGTTCACAGAGATTTCTCAGGACACCTTTTACAATTATCACAAATCATTCTTATTAATTAATTACCAATGATCATTCTTTGCCTTCCATACTTTCAATAGATAAAAAAGTAATTCGTTTTTTAATGCTCATCCAAGTTAACGTCCATTCTTTCCAACCGGGTCACTTCCTCTTTCATTTCCGCTTTTGTTTACAACAACAACAACAACGGTTCTCTTATAGTTATTCTTATGGGCTTACTTCAGTAGGGTTCTAGGATAAGTATATGATTGTATGAATATGGTTATAAGTACAATAGTATGACTTTCTCAATGAATCTTTCATTGATTCTCAATCACTTCCTTATAATCCTCGTATATTATAGCATTAACCTGACTTGTCTGTATAGGGTTCACTACTTTAAGTTCTTGTAACCGGTTCATTTCGGAAGCGTCTTGTCTAGTTCCATAAGAGATGCTTTTGGCTGGCTCCTTTCAAGCGTGAAACTCCCGTAAACAACACATGTCGCAGTCGGAAGTTCCGCTCGCGTCTGTAAGAGGGTTCTGAATGCTATAGGGAACTATGGATCTTGTAAAATTTAGGATTTTATGTTGCCAAAACTAACGATCCGATTTCAATGAAACTTTACTAGTAGATAAAGTGATATCATGTCTACATTCAATATTTTTTTGGTTGTTATATCTGTGAAAACGTGGGCGCTGTAAGCGATCAACTTTTTACCAGCGAGAACCCTTTTTCTATTGCTGTATACAATACAACATGCAGACAGCACCGACTATAGATTCAATTCAGTGAAGAAGACGTGACTGACTAAGGTACTGAGCACTGCTGAACAGGATATATGGGACCGAAACCAACTGAATTGACGACACTTGAAAGGAATGAAAATTTGTCCGAGCAATGAACGTTAGCTTTTCAGAAATGTCGAGTCGACTTCACGACATATAAGCAAGGTTGATATCGAGTTGACTAAGGTGCCAAATGAAGGGCAGATGAAAGTCGTCTTAACAGGAGACAGCTTAAGTCTGATATGGCTTTTCCATTTGTACTTAAGAGACCGTCTACATAAGAAGTCGACCCGACATATAGTCGTTCCAACATACCTGATGAAAGTTGGACAATAAATATATTAAACAACTTGAACTTTTGACTTCAATTGTTGGGCAGAATTTTGTACTATGCGATCGAAGATTGTTTCAAGCCGACTCAACTCAACTCAGCTCAACTCAACTCAACTCAACTCAACTCAACTCAACTCAATTCAACCCAACTCAACTCAACTCAACTCAACTCAACTCAACTCAATTCAACCCAACTCAACTCAACTCAACTCAACTCAACTCAACTCAACTCAATTCAACCCAACTCAGTTCAGTTCAGTTCAGTTCAGTTCTACTTAACTCCTCGATCTGACTCAACTCGTCCTGATCCAGTTCAGCTGAACTCAACTCAGCTCATATCAATTTCAACCCGACTATTGAGTCGAGTCGGCTGAGTACATCTTCCAAGTCATGTTATTTCCTTTCTACACAGTATATCCTATAGAAGGTTTCGCTGGGGGGTCAACACACTCTTGAACGGTGACATGTGATCCCAGATGAACATGTGTGACATGCGTGGGGTACTTTCTTGTCGTCCAAGGATGGAAGGAAGGGCGTCGCTGGGAGGTCGCAGGCGTCAGAGGGTGTTGCTGTTTGCCCTGCGTGTGTGTACCACTCGAGACGTCGTTTGCTCCCCCGCAACGAGTTCAACATCCCCCTTTCTGTCTGTTGCTATTTTTCCATAATATATACTCATTACACACATGTGTAAGTCTTAGCTATCGCGTGTCCCTTTCTATTTTCTAAACCTACAAGTATAACTATACGCCTTGAACGTATTCTTGAAATTAACTTGATAGTAATTGAAGTATTGCGTAACCAATTCATATCCCACAAGCTGGTAACAGATCAGAATATATATAGGAATCTGGGTGTTATATAATAGTGTGTTTGGATGTAACACCGTCGACGAAACTAAGTAAGTCTGTGACGTCACCGATGACGTCTTGATATGATGTAATGTCTGATATTGCGATATAGTAATGTCGCTTTCGCTTTTCATTTGTGTTGACGGCCCTTTAATTGTTATTACCTTGTTTAACGATCTGAAGCTTAGCGCGGGGACGTAGGGAGTAAAGTTATGACGTCATGAATGTTCTCTGTAACTAATGAGGTATTTAGCTAGAGTTTAGTACATCTGTCTGTCTATCTATCTGTCTGTCTATCTATCTATCCATCTATCTATCTATCTATCTATCTATCTATCTCTGTATCTATCTATCTGTCTGTCTGTCTATCTATCTATTTATCTATCTACCTATTTGTCTATCTATCTGTCTGTCTGTGTTTCTGTGTTTCTGTCTATCTGTCTGTCTATCTGTCTATCTATCTATCTATCTACGATCTATCTATCTATCTATCTATCTATCTATCTATCTATCTATCTATCTATCTATCTATCTGTCTGTCTGTGTTTCTCTTTCTGTCTTTCTGTCTATCTGTCTGTCTATCTATCTATCTATCTATCTACCTATCTATGTATCTGTCTATTTATCTGTCTATCAAACTAATCTACTCTAAGATTACTAGCCACTTAATTTTAATCATGTTAACTGTTGCGTCGTCCCCCTTCACGAAGAGTATAACAGAGGAGCGATCAACGTAACGACTAAAAAAGAGAAATCAACAATCAAAGCACGTGATTTAAACGGCAATTCAAGTGTTCATTACCAGGTGATTATACCCTACACGAATCCGCTTATGGGAAATTGCAATGGATTGTTACGGGGGCCTCAATTGTGTGTTTAGTGTTAAAGGAGAGAAGAGCATATGCGCAACGATGGACCATATGGAAGACTCTTGCTTCGATATAATGTCCCTGGGATTCATTGGCCCAAACGCGCGCGCCCAGCGTACCGAGTTGAACAGCCCAGGGAAACAGCTGTCCCAGCACCGATACGTTGCTTCAATGGCGGACACCAAATGCTCTCTGCGCCGATCTCAATGCTCCTTGTTATTACCAGCCTGTTAAATAACCGTCTGGTGTCAACACACATGCTCAGTAGTAGATAACCTTCATAGTTCATAGTATATAACAGTATATGATATACATAACAGGCTTTTAATACTTAGGATAGGTAATAGTAGATAAACCTCGTCTTTCCATATGGGGATTTTTTATTTCAAGAAAAACAAAATTGCCAAATACCGTTTAATGGTCGCCGTAATAAATAATCGCTTGGATGTGGAAAATTCAACCGCAACGACTCCTTTTGACCGTCTTTACAGGATCGTCTTAAAATGATAGGAATTACCTGTTAATAGATACTTTTATAGATCTTAATTGAACTGGTAGTTTTTGGCTATTTGATTTTGGTTACGGGTTATAAGTAGTTGTTAACTGATTGATAATAAACTTTATATTTGCTTCATAATTACTTGATATGCAGGTTACTTGACAATTTCTTGACAATCACTTGATTTTTATACGTATGTGCAACTTTCCGTAATCGTTTGGTGAATATTTGGCAGTTTACTTGTTAATGACTTGATAATTACTTGTTAAAAACTTGACGTTAACTTGGTAGCATTAGTATGAAAATAGTGTTCAGACTAGTCCGCAGTTGGTTACTTAAAGACTACTTGAAATTATCTGGACATTGCTTGATATTTACTTGATGATTAGTTGATATTTACTTGATAAACAGTTGATACTTATGCATTTTTCATAATTACGCGTTTCTTTAGTTATAATTCAGTCTGTAAAATAATAGCCAGGTATAGTTACTTAGCACTATGACTTGATAGTGGCCTGCTAATAACTTGATAAAAACTTGATACATTTCAGTAACAAACTGAAATTATTATGTACTGTACACAACATTTAAACTAGCTCCTATACATGATTACTTGAACACTTACAATTGAACTTCATATTATTTGATGTTTACTTGATAATTACTTGATGATTACTTGATAATTACTTGATAATAACCAAATACTGGTTAGTCAATCCATTAGTAATAGTAGTAGTGGTAGTAGTAATAGCATCTGTAACAAAAGCAGTATAGCGGCATTGACTGATGGCAAAGTGGATAGTAGTAGTATAACTAAAAGTCATATTACCTTATGTTTACTTGATAATTAGTTGATAGTTACTTGATAATTACTTGATAATCACTTGATAACTACTGTTTTAGTCAGTTTATTTTATTTGAAGACGTACTTCTACATTGACACAATATCAATAAAATATCAAATCAAGGGGCGTGTGACTGCGATCGGTAAACGGGCCAAAAGGGAGGGGAGACACTGTATAGTTACGTTACTTGAGCGTTTGCGCATCTGCACACCAACCGCAGCTGCGCTATTCGACGTGTTCTGCAACGGTTTTCCCTCGGCGTCAGCCAAAAGGATCGCTCCCACGCGCGCAGGATTCCCCCGCATGTACTCCGCGACACCGGTAGCTCCACAGCTGTGTAACCTCCGATACCGAGGGGTCCGCTACTTTTATCGAATCAACCCATCCTTTAAACGTAATTCTATTACCTGACAGAACGATTAAAAAAGCTATATCAATTAAAATATACGTAATCTAATTCAATAATTACTAGTCCCCTTTATAAATTTAGTTAAAATCAAAACTATCACTAAATAACATTAGTGCATAGTAATCCTGTTTAAGTTAATGAATATCGATATATATATATTTGGTTGATGGAAAACTATTCGATGGTAGCGAACCCCCTTGAAACCCCTATGAATGGCCAACGAGACCATCAGCTGTCCTCGCTGGAAAACCTCCTGCACCTTAACCCCAATGCATTTCAGAGAAGCAAAAAGGGAAGCCCGCGCGCTCGATTAATAAGTAACTCATTGTGAAATCACTATATAGCGCCGGAAGTACTAGCATTAGTCATTCCCACTACTATTGACTATTTATTGGCATCCCTGCCGTTTAAAACATCGAGTTAACTAGGTTTAATAATACTATACGCTATCAGCTATAAAATAGGTTTAACAACGATTAAAAACAATATCCTGTTATATCACGAATGAACGAATTGCATTGATGTTAGTGAATTGAATTATAGGGGAGATGGGATCGAGTTAAACGCGGGAGTAGGTCAAGTAAAAAGGAGGCGAAATGATAACCCCGAGCTGAAAATCGTGTGTTTCGGGCCGGGTTTTCGGTGTTTTTGCAGGAGCGATGCATGCGGGTGATAAAGTGGTACATGGTGACAGCTGCTACACACAGCTTCGACACCCTCAAAACAACAACTGGACAACCAAACGTATGCAACTCGCATCATTAAGTGCCATTTTTACGAGCTGCTCTCTTTCATTTTTACGCACACCCGCTTGTAGGAAGAACTTCTTTAACAACAACAATTAGAAACAGCACCTGAAGTATAAGACACAGGGAGATTCAAAATGTCGTCTGCTATAACCGTAATCACGTGACCATTTTTGGATTTTGGGCTTAACAAGTACCAAGCCAGCGGATTAGAATCGAAAGACACGTGACTTATCTGTAATATCGACTGGGTGTATGGGGTTGAAAAGGATCACGTGACTGTGACGTCATCTGTGGTAAACCTCATTATTATCCTTCAGTATTTGCATTATTAACATCTTTTAATTTATGGATTAAAATGTCGTCTGCGCTATGACCATAGTCACGTGACCACAGGACTTTGAGTACCAACCTCAGCGTACTGATGTTGTATGGGGCGGCTGGGTAAGATCACGTGACTGTGACGTCATCTGCAGACTGCCTGTGACTGATTATTATCCCGCGGTTCACTTATAATACCGATTTGAGCAGTGCAGGATCACATGACTTTTATCCGCTGAAGGATCTCGTCATGTCACGTGACTGTGACGTCACCGGTGGCTAAATTTCGCCCGCTGCACTCTCGGGTGTCTACATTGTACTTAAGACGGTTAAATTATTCGCAAGGGTTAAATCACGTGACTTTTTCAGGGTTTGCGATGTACTGGTGTCACGTGACTTTGGTGCCATTGCAGTAAAATAGTTTATTATCCGTTTACGTTAAACACTATAGGGTTAGCATTTCTTATTAAAAAAGGAATCAGCTATATAATTTCATTTGGTCACATGACTGTGACGTCATGGGTTGCGTGAATATCACCTAGTGAGCTTTCGGGTGTCTTTACAGGTTATCCGCGGTCACGTGACTTTGACGTCATCAGTATGTAATTCCTGCTTTCGGGTCTGAATGATATCGATGACCATACTTTCATGTGTGAATCAAATGGGTTAACATCCTTCAAGCAGTCACGTGATCGTGACGTCATTGGATGCAAATCACTGCTCCTTTTAGAATATTTTGCCTATCAGATCACAACCCTTCTTTTTCGTCGACATGATTAGTTTTGCAGCTTATCGTTACGTACTCGAAAAAAAGGGAATAAAGACCTGACATTGTTGAAGTCACGTGACCTGTCTCTATCTAAAGACTAGTCCGAGACCGCTTGGTCACGTGACTTTTGCACCATCTCTTTCAGAAGGATATGGGTGGACTACGAACGTTACTGAACACATCCACATTGAATCACGTGATGTTCAAGAACGAGACCTTGTATTGGTCCGCTTTTTGGGTCACGTGACTATTGCGTCATATTTTGGAGTACATCTAAACGAGAGATGAACATAGTGATGATGGTTTTAGTTCACTGCTCCATTAGCGCCATGATGAGAGCCTGTAAGTCATCTGGTTGCTAGGTAACCGTACATAACCACATGATGGTAAATTACTGCAGAATAAAATCGACATTCGACGTATAGGTACTGAGATCCGATATGGGCTTTAATAGCATATAATCTTGCCTGTCGGCTGCTTAACTGGTCAAGTCCCATGAATATTACTTAATATTATTCTCATAGCAACATTCTTTCTGCAACTCGATCTATATACTATGACTAACTTTTTCATTATCGCGATACCTTATTACCATGACTGTTTTTGTAGTTGAGTAAAAATGTTCAGCAAAGTTTTCAAATGAGAGTCTTCCACATATATAGACAGACGATAGCTGGGTAGATAGATAGATAGGTAGATAGAAAAAAGGTAGATATAATGGTGAATGTAGATAGATAGGCAGATAGAAAAAAGGTAGATATAATGCTGAATATAGATAGATAGATAGATAGATATATAGAATAGATAGATAGACAGATAGACAGATAGACAGATAGACAGATAGACAGATAGACAGATAGACAGATAGACAGATAGACAGATAGATAGATTAGATAGATAGATAGATAGACAGATAGAGAGATAGACAGATAGACAGACAGATAGACAGGCAGACAGATAGATAGAGACATCGATAGGTAGATAGATAGATAGAAAGACAGATAGACAGATAGATAGAACGAAGTACAGCCATCTGGTCCAAGTATGTGGCCCTAGGTACAGAACGTAAAAAAAAACTAGTGAATAGAACGAACGCGTGAAAGTTGGACATTTGGTATATTTACAGGGTTCGGGCGGCCAAAGACTTTTGGCTGCTGATTAGGTCCGTGAGTGTGTGCTAAAGGCATACGGTAATATTTCTTTATTTATGGCGTCCGCGGCCATTGAAGGGAGCGCGTAGAGAGGAGAGAAGCCTCACAGATGGGAAGCAATCAGTGTAAAAGGCTGACACACTGACAGAAGGCAAGGGATTTGCCTCTCTAACCCGGGCTAGAGACCTTCACTCACTAGCCACTTCAATCTCAAGGGGGGGTCAACCGTGCCCTTCGTACATAACGAATGACTCATTGGCAATCCCAAGATGGATTCAATATCTGAATCATTGAATCACACTGGGCACAAGATTCTCCCACATGGTAAACTATAGTTCCCATGCGTCTTAAGGTTTTTAGTAATCGAGTCTTAGGAGGTTATACTGATTCTTCATATTCCTTTCCCAAATCATCGAGTCACTTGTCAAACTGTCAAACTGGTTCACTTGATTCATACACAAGACAATGACGTCGTGTATCATTAAATTCAGTCATTCATACCCAAAACAAACAAGCATACGACTATCTGTAACTTCCATTCAATCTTCTTGTATTCTCATCAGGATCATTATAACCTCCCAAATCTCGAGTCTTTCTTTCAGAAACCAAAAACCCAGCCTACAGATTTCAACCTTAATATAAATCACCAATCCCGGGCAGAATCAAATCGGTTCTAAGTTCCTGTGGCTGATATTATGACATATGGCCAGTTGTTGAAGTGGCGGACCCCCGGTAGCTGGGAATCTGTGCTAGCTGTGAGACACACCCACTGTAGGTCGTCAACGTCGACTATGTGACTGTGTCTTTCATGCGGCTTGAAATAGACCTAGGAGCAGCGCGCATAATAAATAAGCACATATGTTGCATGGCCGCGCCACCACGCCCGTGTGTCCCCATGTGTGGAGATGTGCACGCCGATGTGTGTGTGTGTGTGCCAAACATCCAAAACTCACGTCGTCTCTTCACCAGATGTTCCGGCGCTGATTAACCGGTAACAAAACACTAACCTGGTGATGATGAATATCCTTCAGCTCTTCGGTTTCTGCTGACGCTGCTACTTCCTAGTACTAATACTACTGACTCTACTACCAGTTAGTACTAAGCTATCAATACTACTGCCACTGCTGCTGTTACTGATGGTGTGCAACAATGGCAACAACAGCTACTACTACTACTACTACTACTACTACTTATACTACTTCTACTACTTCTACTACTACCA
This sequence comes from Leptestheria dahalacensis, assembly GCA_022114935.1. Classification (NCBI taxonomy): domain Eukaryota; kingdom Metazoa; phylum Arthropoda; class Branchiopoda; order Diplostraca; family Leptestheriidae; genus Leptestheria; species Leptestheria dahalacensis. The sequence continues at coordinate 17,320 of JAIQCU010002345.1, forward strand.
CTACTACTACTACTACTCCTACTACTACTTATACTACTTCTACTACTTCTACTACTACCACTACTACTACTACTACTCCTACTACTACTACCGCTACCTACTACTACTACTACTACTGCTACTACTACTACTACTACTACTACTACTACTACTACTACTACTACTACTACTACTACTACTACTACTACTACTATTACTACTACTCCTACTACTACTCCTACTATTACTACTACTACTACCGCTACCTACTACTACTAATACTACTACTACTGCTACTACTACTACTACTACTACTACTACTACTATTACTACTACTACTACTACTACTGTCTCTAGCACCAAATACTACTACTATGCTATTAATGCTACTGTCACAGATACTACTACTGTCTCTAATTACTACTACTATGCTATCAATACACTGCTGTTGTTGCAATGTTATTACTACTACTACTACTGCTGTTGTTGCTGTTTACTAGCGTTTATCTGCTAATACTTTCCATTGCTACTATCTACTGTTATCTACTACCACTTCCACTGCTCTTGTTACCGATACCTTTATTACAACTACTACTGTTGCTACTGTTTACTAACTTTTATCTACTATTACCGTCAACTACTACTATCTACTCTCTGCTGTCTACTGCTACTGGTGCTTACTCTCTACTTATCCTGTTACTATTATTCTGCAACAACTGCAAATGTCTACTAGTTTCTGTCTACTACATTAGACCAATTGTGTCAATCTATCTATCTATCTATCTATCTATCT
>JAIQCU010002346.1:0-12233 GCA_022114935.1 Leptestheria dahalacensis
CGAGCAAGAATTCTCCAATGATGTCACTAAATATTATCTGAGAATATTAATCGATATCTTGATAAATTAATTAAGATTGTATCACCAAACTGATAAGTAAAACAAGGTTAATTATTTCTCTGGTATTCTCAAAAATTTCGACCAATCAGAATCGAAATTCGCTTGTAATAACCGACCAATCACAATAATTCATAAACTTTTATGACCCAGTAATTAAATCAGTAACGATAACTTAATAAACTCTTCCACAATAAAGGATTTTACATAAATCTACAAATGAATTTCAACCAAAAATGACAAACTGGAAGAATCCGAACCAATCAAAATGAAGATTACCCAATACAATCGACCAATCACATTAAGATCTTAGATTCACACAATAAATGAATAGAAATAAATAGGTACTCACCGAATAGTCCAAACGTACGAACTACCAATCAGCCAAAACCTCTTCCCGCCAAGAAATCCCAAAATGTCCACTGGGGGTCGATTAGGCGAATCCAAGTTAATAATATTTTTAAAACGGAAACTGAACCAAATATTCAACTCAAAGATTCGAAAGGGATGAATTTCTGCCAGTCGTGTGGCGTGCTGCTTGTCGCCAGCCGTGCTACTGAAGCATCATTCTCCGGCTCTTCTGAAAAATGCCACTCGCTCAGCATATCAGAAGCAGATGTGTGTGTGTGTGTGTGTGTTGGACCGGGTGGGGTAGGGCGGGTTACGGAGGGGTGTACCCCGGCTGCGTATCTTTCAATTCCCCAACCTGTCCCAGCCGCATCCTCAATGGAAGACGCGACGTTCACAATTTCCAATTTGTCCATACATTTCTACAATAAATTACACGAATAGATCCATGGAAATTATTGTAACAGTCTTAGAATTTAGATCTGACTTAAGGATACAGCAGGGACATTCAACACCGACCTGGTACTGAGCCACAGTGTATAGTGATCTAGAAACCACACAGAGTCGGTCCATCATTATGTTATAAGGGTCGTGCTGGGATGGGTTGGGGTTTGAAGCCAGGCGACCGGGTGCGGCTGGGGCTGGGGTGGGGGGTGAAAGGGGGGGGTACCCCCGACTAAGGGCACAGGGGAAGCCATTGGGAGCCCGAGCAAAAGGGGGAGAAGAAAGGAAAGGGGGCGATATTGTGTTGGTGTGTGTGTGTGTGTGTGTGTGTGTATATACCAGCTGGAGCAGCTGCTTGCCCAATATACACATAACGTATATAGATGGGCGCTCTTGTCCCTAATTCCTATCAGTTTTTATTTTGAAGTTTGTGAATTTTTTAAATGGGAATTTTTTAAAATAAATTCTATGAATAATTACGAACTTTTCGAAATTGGTATTTTTATACAGTTCTTCATTATTCACAGGTGTAATTTATTTTGATTTACTTTGTATTTATATGCGTACAGTTATTCTATCTACATACTTTATTCTAAGTTATATTATTTTATATGTAACTTAATTTCAGTTATATAAGTCTATTTAATAAGTTTTACTCCATTAATAAATTAGCTTGGTTTCAGTCCTTCACACTCTTTAACTAAAATTTACATGTAAAATTTGATTTTCATTTATTCGTCTTAATTACAACTATAATCTCTTATCAGTTATTTTCCACTTTATTTCGCGCTTTATTTTGCCCACGCAGACAAGTTTCGTGTGTGCGTGACCTTCGACCCCCATTTTGCGCATGTTTTACATTCTCTCGGCGTAACCCGAGTCTTTTCTTGTTGATAGTCGTTTGAAATACGAGAGCGTGTCCTTTTCAACTGGGAAAAATANATCAAACATCCGCGTTCGATTTTTATCAGCCAGAATAATAAATCGTTTGTCCAATGCCGGCATATGCCGGAACGTTATCGTGCCGGCATTGTTAAATTCTTTTATTCAGCAAATTTCTTGCCATTTCTTTTTAGCCTATATATATATATTTTTTTCTTTAACAAAATTCACTACCAACAGAACTCGAAACTTATCGTGCCGGCATTGTTGAAATCTCTACTTTCGCAAATTTCCTTTCATTTTAAATTCGTACCGATTTGTTAATGCAACTTTTTTGCAAGATGTTCAGTACCGACATATGCCGGCACTTAATCGTGCCGGCATAATAAATTTTTTGTGGAAAAATTCGCTTTTATTTCACAATATAGTCATTTATTATTCTGTTAAGAAATGTTCACTGCCGCCACGTGCCAGAATTTTATCGTGCCGGCATTTTCAATTTTTTAATTCAGTAACCAATTTGAAGGTTTATCAATTTAATCTATTCGTAAAAAAAGAATTCAATGCCGACACATGATGACTTTAACGTGCCGGCATAGTCATTTTTTTTGTTTCTTGAAAGGTCAGAGCCGATATATGCCGGAACTTTAACGTGTCGGCACTTTCGGACTCTTTCTCGGCAAATTTTTTCCCGTTATGAAAATGTATGTAATTTGTATTAATTACATTAACTTTATTAATGGGTGAATGTTTCATAAAGTACATTTTTAACCGCGTGAAGAGAGCCACAGTGCGGATTAATCGCATTCCAAAGCGCGTCCAAAAAAGAAACTATGCGGGGTTTATATTTAGTCTCTTTCTCGGTCCAATTGCGTCACTGTCGGGAATTTGCGCGCACCGTCAACAATTTACAAAATAAAATATATAAAAATAAGACGTTAACAAAGGAAAGTTTAAAAATAACTTTTTTGAAAAAAATCCTAATAACCAAGTCCAATTTGGTTAAATGAGAATTATACTTAAAATGATAGAAATTCATAATTTAAGAGGAAAATACCCAGAAACTCATAAACAGGCATAAAAATAGCAAAGGACCGGCCCAGATTTAAAGGTGCTGCCGCAATGTCACCCAGCGATAATGCCGGCTCGGTTGGGGGAAAAAAATGTCTTGCTGCCACAAGGAATGTGGCGTGACGGATATCCCGCTGACTGCAGCGGTGACACATCACCGAAATTGATAGCGATATATCACAACAACGCAGTGCGCCAATTTTCAAACGACTAGGACAAAAATTTTATTCAATTATTTCGCTTACCAACTTTTTTGCATAAATTTATCGTATAGAAAAAAAACAATTCAATTTAAAACCAGAAGATGTTTAACATTTAATAAAGTAAATGACTAATTAGGATTTTAATGTTACGAATTATTCTGCGAAGGATTCCGTCCGCGCCGTCCCAATTTAAACGAACTGGACGCGCTGGCCAACGCCTCGGTGCGGGCAGTCACGCTGCACAGGACGTCATCGACATCGAGAACCGTCGGCATTTCTTCATGTCGGGTCACCAGCTCGGATTCCCGGCTGTCGTTACCGTGCAACGGGTCCGGGCTGAGCAAATCGGGCGCCGAGCCGCTTTTGTGAGTCAGTCGACATTCCTGCTGCTCAATGACCGCCTCTCCATCGCCAAGTACCGTGGCTAGATCCAGAGATGCCGTCTCGCTGCAACAATGCACCGGCGGTTGACGGAAATACGCGTCGACGTGCGGAGAATCGCCGGCCTGGTTCAGGTCCTGACTGGCCGGGCTGGGCGAGGACCCGGCGGGCAGGTCCAGCATGCTGCTGAGGCTGACCTCGCTCCCCGCGGATCTGGATATCGGGTGAAAGTGCCACTTGAAGTGATCCGCCTCGCTGGAGAAGGTGGGTGATGTGGCCGCCGATGAGTTTTCGTAGCTGGTGGTCAAGTTGAAGGCTCGGACTATCTTTGGCCCGCTAGAAAATTCCCTATTTTGTAAAATTAATACCGAAAACATTAACTCAATTACTACGACTATTAGTTAATGTATTTCCTAATTACTATGAATTACTATTAACTTGCATATTTAAGAAAATACATTAACTAAACTGAGGATTCATTCTTTAAATGTGATGATGATGATACCCTGAAGACGTGACGAGTCGCTGTAGGAGGGACGACAGGTTTGGCAAGGTAGCGGGCAGTTTCTGGGTGGCCAGGCCGCAGTACCAGCGCAGTTGAGCAATGTCCTTATTCAGCAGGTAGACGGCGTACTGGAAAAACAGTTTGTCTTTACCCTTGGAGTAAAGAGGAAACCTGAGAGAACAACAAAAAAAGATTAATTATCCAAAAGCGTATTTCTTAATTATAACAGAAAATTACAATATTACAACTTAAATTAAAATTATCAACTTGAACTTGCTTGATTTCTCAATCAAAATACATAAAACATTAGTTATAATAATATTACTAACATAAATTTACATACAAACCAAACTTTACTGAGGAAAATTACAATATTAGTTTTTCAGTACAAAGTGACAACCAACCACTGTCTAAACTTTAAATCAATATAAATATTGACTTTATTTTCATTTTTAAAAAATACATCGAATAATAAACAACGAGCTGATTACTCTCTCTCGTGGTCCGGTATTTGCTGGTTGATCTCATCGACGACCCTGCTGGTGGAACTTCTGGCGCGCACTGGGTACCGGTTGGGTATCTGCAGGAACATGGAAATCATGTGCACCAGGTGAGCCACGTGACCCAAGGCGATGCTCAGCAGGTTCTCGTCAAAACCCATGAAATCTTCCGAATTCGGCAGAGTTACGCCGTTGATGGAGTGCAAGCCGTTTCTACCCTGTATATAATTTAGTATTAAAATTAAAGTTAAGTTAATTAACCAATATCATTAGTGCCTCTGTGATAGGGAATATGTCAATAAGGTCGGAAATCAGCTGGCGCCTCCTGTAGTGAAGTAACAGTTGCATGTTTCGGAGTATTTCCTTGACACTGGAGCTGCTGCGAACCTCTGCGCTGAGACGGTCCTCTTGCGTCCGGAAGTGGATATGTTTTTCTTTTAAATGCAATGCTATTTCAAAACATTTCAAAATAATTATTAATATCTGACATCAGTCTGATTTAAACATTGGAACCTGTCGTGTGGCTTTCAATACGAATTTGCTTCAGTTTCTCCTGCAGTTTATTTACATGTCGGTTGCTTTTCGCCCTCTCGTCCTGGAGTAGCGCCACTCGGGAGAGGGCCAGCTGCCGTTGGGCCCGCAGCTCCTGAATCTTTTTGCGGTCGACGGCGGGAACGACGCTGGAGCCGACCGACAGGAAACTGCCGTGTCTCCCGCGGAGCGGCTGCGACTGAACCAGTTTGATCTCCTGCCGCAGACGCTCGCACTCTGCGTTCTGCTTGTAGATCGCCCGTTGCAGACGATGTATCCTAAATAAACCCATTGACTGTTTATAAAAACCGCTTTCTATTTCCACAAGCATACCGTAACAAGGAATCGACTCGGTAGCTGCAGGAAACGCCCTCGGCGACAAAAGTCTCGAGTGGTTGTCCTGGGTGAGGTGAGGACGGACTCGGCGCCATGAAATAGCCCCATGTCGTGCCGAATATCAATGTGTTCGACGTAAAAGTCGACGCCTCTTTGGGAAGTTGGGAACCTACGTAGACGAGTCCCGAGAAGTGGACGCCCCACGCCGTCAATAAAAGCGGTTGACTCTCCGTGTCAGACCTCTTGGCCCAGAGCCTGACCACAACACCTGTAGACAACAAACGTTACGACCAAGTTTACAATATAAGCAACAGAGCAGACCTGAACAGGTGGTTACGATGTTCTCGGGAAACCTGCGGCTGTCAAAACAAGCCCAGTCGATGTTTTCCCCTGTTAACGACTCGCTCGTGTAGAACGGGGCTGACATCAGGGTAACGTGTAGCGTAAAGTAGTACGAATATGTATCTGTTTCATTTTCTGCGGATGGAGTCGGAGGAGTTATGGACCGGCCGCTTATTTGACACAAGTGACGTAGACGGATTTGGTTTGATGTCAACGGAATCCAAGCCGTGCGCTTTTCCGTAACTACCGTTTGACCATTCATAACGGAAGCCTGCTCAATTTCAACCTGCTTAAACTGGGACTCAGCTGGGTAATTTCAATATTTGAGAATTTCTTGCCGGTTATATTCAAGACCCGAGCCCTTTAACGCCTATGACAGTTTTCGAATGACAGCAACAGCAACAACAGCAGACGATAATGCTACATTTGGCGTCATCTAGCGTCTAATCCACGCAGCTCATTGATTATTCGTACTACTGCAATGCAATGTTGGAACCTTAATGACATTCAGTTGCCATCCCTTGCTAAATATTATAATGAAAACATGGAATTTTTTCATCCTGCTACTCTTTAAGCGCAAAGGAATATTAAAAAAGGTATTAATTAATCTGAAGGAAATTTTGCTCATAACCAATGCAGCATGTGTTCATTTGGAACTTCAGCAAAACTGGATGCATGAAAATCTACGGATCAAGAGCACTTTGTCTGTATTTTACACCTTTTGTGTACGCCAAAGTAAGCCACTTGTTTTGTTTTGAGAATACAAACCTTACAAATTTCACGTTTGATTTTCAGTCTTTTGCTGATTCTTGTATTAGTTTCAAACCGTAGTTTTTCTCACTTGTGTCTCAAACATCTTAATCTTGTTTTTTATATGCTAGAAGAGCTGGATTGAACTCGTTAGTAACGAAACGTATCTTTTGATTGGTTTAGTAATAAAGGATAACCGGCTGTCTTCATAAGACCGCTACACAGCTCTTCAACTCGCCGCACTTCGGTATCGTTAATGGCACTTAACCACTGATAGAGGACAGACGATGAATTCCTTTTGGTACCATAATTGTCTTTGACTGTCTCTCCTGTATGCGTCGCGATGAAGTTCAAGGTTTCTTGGCGCACCGGCAGTTCGAGAAACTGAAACAGACTTTGGGCTTCTTTCGTGACATGACTGATCAAGTCTTCGTACCTTAGAAGGTAAAGCCTTCCTGGGTACTTGCGAGCTAGCCTACCGAAACTGGTTAGATCGTCGTCAATCTTTTTGCAGGTGGTGTTCATTATTTCGACGTAGTTTTCAGAACTGCACCAGCCTACAGTTTTCATGGAGGCTAGCAGGATAGCTCGAGGATCTCGAATGAGCAAGACGGCTTTCATATCGTCCAAAGTGTCATCCTCTAGGTAAGTTTGAACATCTTTGAGCCACAGGCGGATGACTTTAACCACGTTGATTGGATGTACGGAACAGATATCTCCCATGAAAAGTGGATTCGTGCAAAGTTTTCGGGCACGGGGGCATACTTCAGTGATTGGGTAGGACTTTCTCATGTGTGGAATCCTTTTTAGGTAACGCTTCAGATGATTGCTGCGGCGGTTCTTAAAAGAGCATGAAAGCCATTCTCTAACAACATCAACGGGTGCCTCCTCTAGCTTCAGTACCTTTTCATCAGGTAGGATTTCGAGGGCAACCAAAGGCTCGAAAGTATAAAAAGATCCAGGAAAACTGCTGATTAGCTCTCCAATAAACGAAGAACCACTCCTACCGTTAGAACTGACGACGAGGATCCTTTTCAGTGGAAACTGAGTCTTCCAGAACGTTTGATTCCCTTGTGATGTCAAGTAGGAGCTACCTAGTAGTACTTTGCCAAACATCCTTGTTAAAGCTGCTTTTTGCGAGGAATTCAACATGCTGCCGTACTTTCCAATCAAGTCATTCCTCTGCAAAAAGTACTGATAATTTTGATCAACAGTATCGTCTGCCAATCGTATGAAAACATCGTGATCAGCTGCTTTTGCTTTCCAATGTTCAGCAGTGTCTAAAGATCCTGTAAAGAGACCTATTTGGGGAAAAAGATAAAAAAGAGGTAATAACATGCAACATTCAACTATGAACTGGGATTGCAATCTGTCATCCGAGACCTACATTAAACAAGAGTACTGCAACACAAGCTAAAACATCATATCCAACTTACCTTAAATTACAATAACGTACATGTAAGTGAAATAAAAGCACAACAAAAGTTAAAAACCATTGATTCATAGGTTCTGCGGTAACCATATGAGCCAAGTCGAAGGTATGTAGAATTGTTTTGTGGTAAATTCTTACCCAGCTTTGGTAAAGCTGTTCCCAGCAGGTGATTACTATACATAATGACAGCCCAGGTAGATACTATGACACCGAGCAAAGCTTTAGAGCAGCGAGGCATATCTCCGTCTTTAAACCGATCTATGTGAAGAGCCACGTTCAACAGGTGAACTTCGTAAGCCAGCAGAACCTGTTATAACGAGATACATCGAACGGAAGGATGCGCTGCGCGCTCATACGTAAAGGAGTATAGTGAACGAGCTACTGACGATCTACTCAAACGGCGCCACTTATGCAAGGAATCCATCGTCCTCAGAATCATATCAATGTAGAAGATCCTGCAACAGGAAGACTACGTCAGGTCTGTTGGAAAAAAGTTGTCAGACTCGCATTTATTTCGAAAAAGGTCCATAAATATTCCGCACTATCTAGTGTCTAGCATCCAGGAACTTGTGACTGCAATATTCAAACTTCATTAAAGTAATTTAAGTCAATGTTTTATGAAACGTGGCCATTATACTTGGCTCAGCAAATTTGCATCAAAGGTGGTTTTGAATATTTTATCAGTTTAGCAATTCATCACGCAAACCAGATGTAGATTTTGTCTTACGGTAGATTCGGTACTGAAAACGGACACTTGCCTGTCGATAAGCAAGTGTTTACAATGCAAAATTATGGATTGGGACGCTTTTTTTTACCAGCCTGTTTATTATCTCCTTATACACCGGCTATTTTACATTTAAATTTCTTGATATTCTTTGTTTTCCAACTGAGGTACTGATCTTTGTTTTCAGGTTCTCTGCAGCTGCGGTGCAGCTGCACAAAATGTACAACTATCACGAAGCTGAGTAATCACCGAGTAAATCTCAGGGTGATACTTCCGCTTAACTTTTGTTTTACGTTTGACTGTTCGTTATCCGATGAATCGATGTACGGAAGCAACTAACCTGAACTTCTGCAAGGCGATTTATTCATATACAACATTCACAGCCTTACAATACAGTGTATTACTTTACCTATTGCATGGAACAGTAATACACGGTTCTCCATAAGGTGCTACCGGTGGCACCTACTTGAAACTATCGTCAAAGCCTTTAAGATAAATGTAGTGTCTTTGAAATTCATAATACAAGGATACCCATTTGTATGTCTCCTCTAACAATTCCCATAGGGGACTGCATTGTTCACAATTAATAGTTATAGAAGAATAGGAAAAACATAGTACTACCCTCACCGAGGAATAGTTTGTCTCCATTGCTTTCTTTTCTGCACCACAGTACAGTACTTACGTAGCTATAATTCAGTTTTTGTGTTCGCTATTTTAAACTCTCTCACAGTAGTTAGTTTTAGGTCACCTGGTTTTGTCCGCCGTACTTTTGATCCCATTTAAATAATGTTCAGTGAATGATTTGTCTTTGTTATTTGCTATGTGTGTTTGTGCGTAGCAATCGAATGAAGAAGACTCTAAAATTATTCATTAGCTGGAAAATTTGCAATTGAAAAGAGCGTCAAAAGTTGGGTCGTCTCATATACGACACGTGGGTACGCAGTTGAGTCGACCGCAGTTGAAAAGAGCGTCAAAAGTTGACTCGACTCATATACGACACATGGGTACGCAGTTGATTGGTCCGTAGCCGAAAAGCGCGCGAAAAGTCAAGTCGAGTCATATGCGACACATGGGCGCGCATTTGATTGGTCCGCAGTTGAAAAGCACGCGAAAAGTCGAGTTGAGTCATATACGACACATGGGTATGCAGTTGAGTCGAGCTCCATTGAAAAGAGCGTCAAAAGTTGAGTCGACTCATGTACGACACGTGAGTACGCAGTTGAGTCGACCGTAGTTGAAAAGAGCGCCAAAAGTTGAGTCGACTCATGTACGACACGTGAGTACGCAGTTGAGTCGACCGTAGGTGAAAAGAGCGCCAAAAGTTGAGTCGACTCGTATACGACATGTGGATACGCAGTCGAGTAGACCGCAGTTGAAAAGAGCGTCAAGAGTCGAATCGACTCATGTGAGTCATAAGTACGCATTTGATTGGCCCGCAGTTGAAAAGAGCGCGAAACGTCGAATCGACTCATGTACGTCACATGGCGGGGCGAGTTGGTGGGGCGAGATGGTGGGGCGAGTTGGTGGGGCGAGATGGTGGGGCGAGATGGTGGGACGAGATTGTGGAGCGAGTTGGCGGGGCGACATGGTGGGGCGAGATGGCGGGTTGACTCGCCCGCAGTGGAAAAGAGGGCGAAGCATGCCCGGACTTGTTTGGCTCCCATGTTAAGAGATAGGACAACGATTTAACATAGAAACAGATAGGGAATTTGAAAAGGTGGGAAGAAAAACGGGAAAAAAAGAAAAAAAACGTGGAGTGGAAAAAAGTGAACAATATGTCTCCATGCTGTTAAGCAATGGAGACAACAAGAGCGCGCTTTTGAGACTAATGTTGTTATTGTATAGTTGCCCTTGTCATTTTTTCACGTTAGATATATTGAATACGTTATTCATGAAGATTAATGTGCAGTCGTTTGAATCTTACTATTAAGAAAACTGAAACATCATGCAGTAGTTGGTTTGCAGATATGAAGAATTGGGTGCCCGGAATAGTTTATTCATAGCAGTTTTTGCTTTACATGGAACCGGTATAACAGTGGTATTTTCTAGGTAGATTATGTCTGAAAATCAAGAGTCTTGCAAGTTCTACCTTAAACTGTGCTCAAAAGACCGATTAGCTGATGGTGAATCTGTCGTCTCAAAGAACCAGGGTACATATCAAGTGTTTACATATCTTGTGTTTGTGAAAAATGCCATAAAAAGGTCAAGTTAAACAGCTGTATTTACTTACAACCAATCAGGTTTAACCCTGTAATGTTTATCCCCCAAAGGAAAGCAAAAACAATACAGGGACTAATAACGAAACGCATCTTTTGACTGGTTGCGCAGCAAAGGATAGCCGGCTCTCTCCATGAGATCCCTACAGAGCTCTTCAACCCGCCGCGCTTCAGTTTGGTTGAGGGCACTCAGCCACTGGTACGGAACGGACGAAGAATTCCTCCTGGTATCGAAATTGTCCTTGATGGTCGCTATTGTATGCGTCCAGATGAAGTCCTCTGTTTCTTGTGACATTGGCAGTTCGAGAAACTTGAAAAGGCTTCGAGCTTCGTCGGTCACATTACTGCTGAGGTCTTCGTGTCTCATTAGGTAAAGTCTACCTGGGTACTTCTGGATCAACCTGTCATAATTGGCCAGGTCGTCGGTGATTTTCCTGCACTTTCCTTCCATTATCTCGGTACAACTTTTCTTGCACCAACCAACGGCTTTGTTTGATGCCAGAACGGCTCGAGGATCTCGTACAAGTACAACGACTTTTAAATTGCCGAAATTTTCATCCTCCAAGTAGTTTTCAACATCGCTCAGCCACATACGGATGACTTTGACCACGTTGACTGGATGCATGGAACACATGTGCTCCATGAAATCTTGATCCCTGCAAAGCTCTGTGGCACTGGAACATACCTCCGTGGTTGGATGCGATTTCTTCATATGGAACGTCTTGTTCAGAAAGCCATTCAAATGATCGCTGTGGTTCTTGAAGGAACATGAAAGCCATTCTCTGACGATCTGAACCGATGTTTCCTCCTCCTGTTGGGATTTTTTTTCGTATTTGGGTTCACCGAAGATGGCTAGAGGTTCGAACGTGTAAAAAGATCCAGGAAAGCTACTGATTAAGTCTCCAGTGAAGGAAGAACCACTTCTAGAATCCGAGCTGACAATGAGAATCTTCTTCATGGGAAATGGAATTTTCCAGAAGTTTCGATCCTCCTTCGAAGTCAGATAGGAACTGCCTAGCAGTACTTTACCATACATTCTGGTTATCGCTGCCCGTTGTGAAGAGTTTAGCATTGTACCGAACCTTGCAATCAGGTCGTTCTTGTGCAAGAGTGAACGGAAATAGTCCTGACCGTTGCTGTTTCCCACCTCTATGGAAAAATCCTGACCAGTCCGTGTTGCTTCTTCATGTTCAGTCAAATTAAGAGAACCTTTATTAAACGAATAATGGGAAAACCATTATGATTGTTGTGATATGCAGCTATAAGATCCTATCAGACTGTAGGATATGTGGTATGCAGCATATATGATGTACACACACAGTGCAATTTTTGTTTAAAACATATAGCGTATGGTTAATTAGTATAAATTGTATAAGATATGGTACACAGACAGAAAGATAAATAGACGCATAGTTAGATAGGTAGGTAGGTTATAATTTCTTGGTATAAAGTGTAGTATACCAGTTCATAGAATATAGAGTGCACAGTACAGTCTAGAGCATTAAAAACGG
>JAIQCU010002347.1:0-11905 GCA_022114935.1 Leptestheria dahalacensis
CGACTCTAGTATATCCGACTTGACAGGCAAAACCATCAGGTGCCCGGGCGGAACTCGTATGTTGAAGCTACCGTCTGAAAAGTCGAGAGACAGTTTATGGAGACGGCCTGAAAGCAACCGACCATTTAGGTTCGTGGAAAAAAAAAGAAATAAAACAGTCTAAGTACAAGAGTCTAGCTGAAACTGCAGCTGAGTAATAATGATTTGTATCTGTTATGGGACTGGATCTCTGAGGTAGAAAGGTATGGTACTAAACTATTGTCGGTTGTCACACAAATAATAGGTTATCCAGGATAACGTTGGAGAAAAAAGGATTAAAATGACCTACAATTGCTTAACAGATCGAGCTAAAAGTTTGACCTTGTATTGTGAAATAGCCCTATACTCGTAGGATGTCTTCAATGTCACGTGAATGTAACAGTACATGCATTCTGGTGCCAATCTTATTTGCAAGTGACGTAGTTTGGTCTGCTGCGTATTCACGTACCTGTCGACGCTGATGCAGATGAGAACAAACGACGAGAGGAAAAGTCCGAAGACGCGGAAGAATGCCAGGATGCGACAAGCAATGTCACCGGCTTTCCACTGAACAGTAGCTGCCCAGCCAATCTCTAAGGGCATCATTAGAAGAGTTACCTGTTCCGATTGAAAAAAGACAATTCAGTTTCCCCGATTCACCCCTATTCTCCTTTTAACCGAACAACACGCACGACATGGGATCGTATTCTTACTTTATGTCATCACTGTAACTACTGGAAGCACGTTTAAATCTTTAAGTTGTTACGATGACATTCTAAAACTAGTATTTTATTATACATTTCACAATAGATATTCCTTTTCTAGTTATCAGTCATAACGACGGCTTTGGGGAAGTTGACATTCACTCAGAAGATTTTTGCGGAACGTGGCAACGCTGCGCACTAATTGCTTTTGCAGCAGACGAAGCGTGACTATTACTTTTGTCATTGCAGTTATCCAACCAAAGTTCGGGCAGTGCTTTGCGTGTAACTAATTTAGTTGTTTGTTTGTCAATATACTGCAGAGTCCATACTATGATTTACGTTTTAAACGGAATATTTTCACCTTATATCATTTACAGATCTGCGCTAAGACACAGATCAAGGAAAAAGGACACAGTGTAAACTCTGTCACATCAAACTATAAATGGGCGCTTGACGAAGGACGAACGTATCACGGAAATTGTAGGGGATCGCCCAAGTTTCGGGCAGTGTATATTCTGAAACTAGCGTAAAATTGATCAACAAACATTTTGGAAATATGTCCATAAATCAGACATAGTTCTGATTAAAGATAAAACTGTTTATCAACAAATAATTTTCAGTTACGTTTGCATCTTGATTAACAATGGATCAACCAACTGGAATATTAATAATTAATACAAGTATGATTTAACTCTGTCAGATGTATACGGTTGGAGTTAAACACAATTACCGAAACGTAACCGCCTCAAGGGCAAAGCTACACGCCACGAATCAGCAACTACCACCGAGCAGTCTAGCAACTTTAAAGTAATCCAATTGGCCAAAGTACTTAACATTTGCTTCCACCTTCGAGTTTTCCTGAAATGTTACAGACTCAAGTAACAAATATTATCGACTTCGTATCGAAATACCAAGTAGTAAGCGCAATGGGAAACATCAGAATTCGTTTTTTAGAAATTTCCTATTCCGGTGGTAAAAACGACCAAAGTTTGAACCAAATGTCATAAATTCAAAAAGTTGTTTGCTATGTTCTCAGAAAATTATAATTTCAACTTCTGTTTCTATCTGGTTCTTGCTCCGTCTATGGCAACATACAAGACAAGGCTGTAAATCAAGAAACAAGAAGTTGAACCAATAGAGAAACTTATTACGACGTCTCCACCAAGAATAGTAATGTTCTTCATTACCCTGCTGCAACGGCCAATAAAAGGCTTTTTATTCCCCGTGTTTTTGCCTCCTTTTCAAAGGTTCATGTAATTGCGTAACCAAAGGTAATAAGCTCCCTTCTCACATCTGACGGTGACTGGTTACAAAACCAGCCATCTGAGTTATCGTTATTGGTAACCCGAAAGAATAGCCCAAGTTATACAGAGTCCCAGCAGGCATCGCGGAGAGTGCCAACGTGCGGAATTGACATGTCCATATAAGCAGCACCGACACTCTTCTTACATGTGAACTGAATCAAATATGTAACATACAACTTACTTCGACCATACAGATGAGAATTACATAAGAATCAAAGATATACTGTTTAACTTTGATTGAAGTAAATCCTTCTGAATTAATTTAAGATTAAGAATTCCCAGAAACTTTTGACG
The DNA here is from genome assembly GCA_022114935.1 of Leptestheria dahalacensis. Taxonomy (NCBI): domain Eukaryota; kingdom Metazoa; phylum Arthropoda; class Branchiopoda; order Diplostraca; family Leptestheriidae; genus Leptestheria; species Leptestheria dahalacensis. The sequence goes on from JAIQCU010002347.1 coordinate 2,321, forward strand.
ATAGAAAAAGGCGGACATTTTACTACCTTTTGTTAGTTTTTTCTTGTGGTAGATTCGTACACAGAGGACCACATTTGGCTACTGGAAAAAATGCGCAAAAAATGACCGAAAGAGCATATTCCCCCCCGTATTTTACAACTATTGTTTTAATGCTATCGGACAATATGCCAAATTATAAACGGTGAAGAAAAATACTTAACGGTAGTCTTATACAGGTTAATCAACACTCATTGCCACTCTTATCGAAACACCATATATAACCTGAGGGGGGAAAATGATGTTTCTATCAACTCTGGAACGTGTTGGTTCAACCCTGATGCGTACAGTCGGGAGCAATAAAAACAGGGTTCTTGCTTGGGGGAAAGTTGCTCGCTTATTTCTCCCATGTTTTCAAAGGCATAACAGCCAAAAAAATACCACGTATACAACTGGTAGTACTTTACAGGCTAGTAAAGTTTCATTTAAATCGGGTTGATAGTTTTACCGAAATAAAATCCTAAAGTCAAGACGATCCATCATTTCCTATAGGGGAGGGGGCTGTAGACTGTACGACACGCCAGAGGTTAGGAAAAAATATAAAGCCATTTCTCTGTATAGTTCTTTCCGGCCTAATGCACAAACGATGAGACCGTTCAGTGTAAGAAGAAGCGAAAAAAATGGCCAGGCCGCAATCTTATCGCTACGGAAATAAAAGACACGCGACTTATCCCCACACACACGAAAAAAACTCAACAATATTCGTTTTCTCAGCGGATCAGAAGCTAATCTGGCAACGTCGTAACCTGGCTGCCTTTCTAACAAACGCCTTGTAGGCTGTCTTGCGAATAGCTGCACACACAACAAATCCGCTTGACAAATAAAACAAAAGAGCTCTGAATAATAAGCAAATAAAGATGTATAAGATCTTTCCACTTTTGTATATATCAGTGTATTTAAAAAAGAAAGGATGAAAAAGCAAGCTGGCAGCCAAAGCAATATCATAGAGAGTAATAACAAAAACACACGCGTCTTCTTTTCCGCAGATATTTCTACCACAGCGAGGGGAAAGAATGAACATCCTAGGCCACCCAGAGAAGAAATTTTCTGTTTAGCTTCGAAGAATAAGAGAATAATTGGCAACGCTGTAATTTTCTTCCGAGCGCTAATGAAGCGCCCAGCGCCACTCCTAGCAGACGAACTTTCTGTGCCGTTCTGCGGGAAGAGAAATTGTCCTCTTGATTGTGGCCAGTGTTTGGGCAAAATGATCTGGCTTGTCATACAGGTAACAAACCTTTCATCATACTTAATTTTTATAACATGAAATTAACTTAAATTAAGCCACCCTGTTGACTTTGACTTTTAAATAAAAAGATTGTCAAGTTACACGTTTTAACCAATGTTTAGTGTGGGACAACGGTTTTAAATTCAGTGGTTGTGTCACAATTTAAGACGCGTTAAGTTAAGTAATCACGTAATGACATACGAACTAATACAACCAAAAACAACTTTGTTCAGATTACAATTATACAATAGTTGAGTAGATTAAGATCAAGTCTAATGATTAATTAACACTAGTTCCCTTTTTCCAGCGGCACTGAGGTTTCTTTAACGGTTTTTGATGACATCCCGGTTCGATATCAACTTATCATCGGAATAATATGGTTTGGGAAACTATCAAGGAGAAGAAAACGATAGGATTGCACTTACGAGAAGGTCAGCAACAGCCAAGTGTATAAGCATGAGGTTGACACGGGGGCTGGTCATCTGTCGTCTACCGAGTAGATTGCAAAGGATCGTCACGTTGCCGGTAACCGAGACGACCAGCAAGACGCTGTATGTGGCGATGGAGACGATGTGGCCCTCGTTGAAACGCATATCAATAGGCAGATCATCCATGGTTGTGTTCAGCTCTTGGCTGGCGTTCAGTAACGCCATTTCTCTTGAATTCTAAATAAATAAGTAAAATGAACAAAACAAATTTCAGTTTTAAGAAGAGGGTTCTTATTTTTAGAAAGGATAAGAACATTTTATTTGACGACGCCCTTAAAAAGGTAATGAGGTAGCTGGCAACATGCCAACGCAGAAAAAATACAAAATCTCCCCTGTGCGTTATGGAAATGTATATACAGCCTTTTTGAGGAAATCTTGAAAGTTCTATGGACTCCTATCACTTTCTTGTGTTGTGTTTTTAAAATAAATTAAGTCAAAGGAAATAAAAAATTATATTGTTGCGTAATACGGTCTCTTCTAAAGAGGTTTTTCTTATATTCATATGCTTTTAATGATTCGTTCTGGGGAAGATGTGTTATATGGGGGGATCTAGGCGAGCTTGACTGAGATCTTAATATAAATTAACAAGACAGATGACGTTTGCTATATGAAACGCAGATGTGCTAACATCTCAAGAGAGTAATATGGGAAACCTAGGCGAGCTTGGCTGAAGCATATCTTTGTTAACCTTTATAGACGAGATTTGGTATGAAAATGACGAATTGAATGTTGTAGAATGCAATATGAAGAATCTAGGTGGGCTTGGCCAAGATTCGTCTATTCTAACAGCTTAGACTTAACCCCTTATGAAAATGACGAACTGAAAGCTCAACAATGCCATAATCTAGGTGAGCTTGACCAAGGTACATCTAAATTACACAGCCGAGCCCTTGCCAAGTAACGCACGTGTATTGAAAGCTCAAAAGGGTAATATGGAAAATCTAACCAAGCTTGACTGAAATGTATCTTATGTTTAACGGCCCGAGGCAAACCATGTACACGAAGAATGTGTTCAAGCTTAACATCGTAATATGGATATCCTAGGCGAGCTTGGCTGTAGGATAGACCCGTTATAAAAACCATAATATGGACAAGTATAGGTGACGTTTCTCGTATCAACACATTATGCGATACGTGTATATCTCTTGGACAACGCGATATGGAAAAGCTAACTGAGCTCAGCAGCACTATCCGCAATCTAGGCGAGCTTCTTAATTAAAAGGCTTTCAGTAATAGAATATGGTTCAATCTAGGCGAGCTTGACACTTATATAGAGGTCTCTATTCTCTAGCTTCTTCTGAAGCAATATGGAAATCCTAGGCGAGCTTAGCTTTTAAGTATGGGTTAACTCGGCTTTATTGATTATAGCCCTATAATATTATTTGTCAACATCTCTAGGTGATGAAATAAGATGCTGCAAGAGATTTTTTCATTTAATTTAGCTAATGGCGCCTTACTTGAAAGGTGCGGATATCGCATATGCCGATCAGGAAGTCCTCGCCGGGGCATTACACTTTATTGAATGTTTTCATAATGCACTCTGTGTCATTTCCAGCTGCGTTTTGCGCCATAAAGAAGTCGCAACAGCGCCCCACGGAGACCTGAAACTCAAGTTTCCCGTCTGCGCCCCAAGATGCTATCGAACGGAGGGATTTTTCATGGACGAGCAGTAAACATATATATATATATATATATATATATACCCCCGTGTAATATTCAACTGGCCATATACACGACGCACAAACTAATCACGGCGGCTGTAGTTCTAAGATACACGTCCCTGTCTCATCTCTCCTCTATACCTTATTGGTCAATAAAAAGCACCAAGAAGCGTGTAATCAGTGGTTCTCTTTTACCATAGACGCCTCGTTGAACAGTCGCTTCGTTTAACACTTGTCTCGACTATCTCCTGGTCAGCAGTTCGCCGAGAATTACGGCCATTATAGCCCAACTAATTACGGACAACTTTTTCTTTTTGTCCGTTAGGAAAAGTATGGGTTTCCCGCCCTTGACAAAGTATCCCTTCCAACTGAATTGTCTTGTTTTTCTTATAAAAGAAATATGAAAAAAATAAGTAGAATGGAATGGATAGAATTAGTATGGTAGTTTTGATTGGAAGACGCTGTGGGAAAATTCACTATGTTTTAATCGGATGAAATTTTGGTACCCGTTCACGTACATGGAAATTGTATAGATAAGTAGAGATATAGATAGACAAATATAGATGTAGATAGGTGGATAGATACATGAGATACGTAGACAGACATAGATAGCCATAGATAGACAGATAGATAGTTAGGTAGATAGTTAGATAGATAGATAGATAGAAGACAAATAGACAGATAGATAGGTGGATAGATACATGAGATACGTAGACAGACATAGATAGCCATAGATAGACAGATAGATGGTTAGGTAGATAGATTAGATAGATAGTTAGGTAGATAGTTAGATAGATAGATAGATAGATAGATAGATAGATAGATAGATAGATAGATAGATAGATAGGTAGATAGATAGATAGATAGATAGATAGATAGATAGACAGATAGGTGGGTGGATGGGTGAATAGATAGGTAGATAAATAGATGGATAGATACATGAGATACGTAGACAGAAAGATTGGTAGATACATGGATAGATATAATTATACGGTCACCGCGAAGCATCAATAAGCATTGTATTTGTACCCGTATTATTCCTGTTAGGGATTAAGTCTCACGCATATAACCCTATAGAGCATTTGTTTACCACCTATTAAGGAGGTCCTATCTCATTACAAAAACAATTATCTTGATGAAACTTCAGGTGGTTTCGTGTCGGTGCTCTGTGCAAGAGATATGTAATTGCCGAAAAACAACATAAATTGAAAAGGGTATTGGGTATGCAATATGCGATGTACGCTCTCTCTCTCTCTCTCTTTTCTGTAGATATATACGTGGTCGGTAGATAGATAAATAGATGCATCGAGAGATAGCTAGACTAGACAGATTGATAGATTTTTACATAGATGGATGGATAGATAGATAGATGGATAGGTAGACGGATAGATAGATAGATACATAGATATACAGATTGATAGATTCGAACGCACAGATGGATGGATTGACATATAATGTAGAATAGGTAGATAAATAGACAGACAGACAGACAGACAGACTGATAGCTACCCAGTTAAGTAGATAGACAAGTCGACATGTATCCATAAAGAAATGGAAAACAACGTATCGTTCAGTTACACGCTCAAACACAACCAAAAGAGAAAACCCAAACGGATAACAAAAGGAGTTAAAACAAAATTGTAATACAACTTTGGAGTCAACCTCGGTATTTAAAAAAATACCAATTCGCAAAAAGCTTGCATGGAAGCAAATAACTAAAGTGAAAATGGCTTGCTGTTCGGTCATAAAGACTCTTGATTTAGGACGTCCTTGGCCTTCGATGAAACACCCACCTGTCACACTTTGCCCACTTCAGGCGCCAACTTTTCACATTCCTAAAAGCAAAACTAAGAAGATGCGCATTTTCCATCCAATTGACCGGCTGCCTTATGAATCTCCCAGTAACTTAAATCAATATATCCTTTGAAAATGATGTCAAAACTTCGCACAGATTCCTGAAACATGTACTTGAACAGCTTTGTGGTTAAATATTTTACAGTTGATTAACCTTGTCGTGTCATGGAAGCCACGACGGATAGATGTTAGCTACATTAATAATCAATAAACCATGAACTTCCAGATATTAAGTTATTTTTAGGTGTTACAGACTATTCTGTATAGAGGAAAACTGTTTGTATCTCAATAACTTGTAAACTCGTAAACCGCTATTGTATTCCAAAATGAAGACTGTACCTTCGCCGTATTTGGCAAAGCAACTATCCGCAACTTTGTTAAAAGGACACCGAAGATGGATACGTAGATAGGCTATGGGTAAGTAATAAACTGAATAGATAAATTGATTGCTATGGATGTGGTAGATACACAGACAAACAATTTACCAGGTAGACAGAAATATAGATACATGGACGGATGCGGATGGTTAGCTATAGACAGTTGGATAGTTGGCTAGTTCTATTAAATAGATAGACGGATTGATGCCATGTAAAGGGAGATAGATAGATAGATTAGATAGATAGGCTGATAGATAGAAAGACGGATAAGTAGATAAATAGGCAGACAGATAGATAGATAGATTAGATAGATAGGCTGATAGATAGATAGATAGATAGATAGATAGATTAGATAGATAAAAGATATTTGGATAGGTAGATAAAGAGATAGATAAAAGATATTTGGGTAGGTAGATAAAGAGATAGATAAACAAATAGACAGATAGATCGATAAGGTAAATAGATAGACGCTTAGATAAATAGAAACAACACTAACAACAGTGTTTAATGAAAGATCACTATAAATAGCTTCAGTCAGTAATTAAATTCAACCTGCGACTCAGGATAATTAATGTCTCGACATGGAAGAGATTCCAAAAAAAACTGTAACTGAATTCGGCACTGACAAGAAATCATACAATCACTGAAACTTCAAAAATAGGAGAAAAAAAATAAACTTTCCCGGACATTCCCACATTTGGGTAATGAGGACTGCTTTTGAAAAAGTACATCGTCAAAGTTATTTTCAACGCGAATCTGAAAGAAAAAGACTTACTTTTCAATGAGCTTCCTAATGGCCAAGTCAAAGGAAATGGGCGCGCACCAAGAGAGGCAGCTCAAGGAGCCTATTCAAACTCGAGACCGCCAATATTTTCAACACTTCCTTTTATTATAAATTAAAAGGGCGAGTTAAGTTCCCTTTAAGTACAAAGACGTAGTAGATTAAGGAGCTGGTGATTATTAGTAAACTGAAATGTTTCGAATCACGTAAAAGTTTGATAGATGCTATAGCACGCACTGTTCGGGAGCAAGTCAGAAGCACGACTGCTGGTTCCCAAACAAGGTTCCGTCAAGTTTTGAGAGAGGCGCGCATCAAAGCAGCTGTGGTAGCTGACTACAACATAGATTAGGTAGGTAGATAGATTTAGACTAGATAGATATATAAGATAGATAGTTATAGATAGATAGATAGACAGATAGATAGATATACAGATAGACAGATAGATAGGTTGATAGACATAGACAGATAGATAGCTAGATAGGTAGATAGACATTGATGGATAGATAGGTAATTAGACAGACATAAATAGATGCATAAATAGATAGATAGATAGAGAAATAGATACGGCTAGATAGGAGATAGGTAGACAGAAGATATAGGTAGACGGATAGATAGACAGATGGATAGATAGAGGGGCTTGAGTCATTGTGAATCACTGCTGTAATGATAGTCAGTTCTTTCTAGCTATAATTAGTTGTTTAAATCATATGGCTATTTCAGTCATCGTGAGTCACTGAATCACTGAATCGATGATTTCTTTGTCGTTATCGAGTCGTTGCGTCATCAACGGTCATTTGACACGGTCATTTGCTGTTACTGGTAAATAAAGTTATTATTATCTTATTGATTAATTTTATGTGAGATAATGAAATACCACATTGTTGTAAAAGGGATATCTTCCCATCGTGCGAGCCATAAGCGCTTTTAATTATTGCGGTCGATCGAAAATCTATTTATCGATAGATTCATCCAGTTGGTTATAGCAATATACAATTGAACCAAATTTTGCACTTCCACTTCTTGAGAAACTCAAATTAATATATAAAAAAACATGGCAATTCCACGCTTCTGTATGGCGTTTCTCTGTACTGGACAATGTCTGAACATCACGCAACTCGACATTGCTGTTGTATAGTTTTGCGAGCCAATAAATGGATGAAAAACTATCTATGGTGTATAAAGGAATTTTAGAAAAAGGATGTCGAATCATGTGTGTTCTTTCTGAATGGTGAGCGACAGCACAGGTAGGTAGATAGATAGGTAAATGGATATATAGGTATAGGTAGATAGATAGACAGACAGATAGGTAGATCGATCGATGGATTAACAGCTGAGTAGACAGATAGCTGGATAGATAGATAACTAGATAGACAGACAGATAGATAGATCGATCGATGGATTGACAAATGAATAGATTTATAGATGCGTAGAAAAAGAGAAGGATAGATAAAAGATAGATAGACAGACCGACAGAAAGATAGAGATAGATAGATAGAAAGACAGATTGATGGTTAGATAGCTAGATAGATAAGTGGATAGATGGATAGATAGAATGGTCGATAGAGAGATGGATTGTTAGTTAGCTAGCGGGAAGTTGATTAGATCGATAGATAAACAGATGGAAAAGTGAGGCAGCATTGGTTAGAGGTAAGCAGCTGAAAGTTGTGACGACATCCCCCCCTGAAGCGACAGTCGCTGGCGTACTCTTTTCTCACAGAGTTACTAATGAAGAGCGACCGGTACCAAAGACCGGGTATTCATCATCATGTTCCATCATCAGTGATGAGCGACAGTTACCAAAGACTGCTGGGTCAAGAAGTACTTAGTCGTCTTGGGTGACAGTCGCTAGCCTATCTCTCAACACGTACGTCTACCATTGCGAGCGACTCCAATAAAAGACGTCCGTTTATAGTTCTAACTGAAAGTGATGACGTAACCTTCGGAATCAGTCGCTAGGGTACCTTTTAGTACAGTCTACATCAATGGTGAGCGACAGATACCAAAACAAGCATTTCAACTACTTGAGGTACTTGGTCGTCTTTGGTAACAGTCGCTAGCCTATCTCTCAACACGTACGTCTACCGTTACGAGCGACTGAAAGATGTCCTTTTGGTTCTTTCTGACTGAAAACGACTACTTAACTTTGGAATCAGTCGCTGGGGCATCCTAGACCTGTACGGTGAGCGACCGTTGGCACAAAGGAAGTTTGGAAAATAAATCTGTCATGACGTCTCTCACTTGGAAGACAAAAGAATCCCCCGAAGTTTCGGGCTGAACAAAAGGATGCCAATCCCGTAAATAGAATCAAGTAACTCTTCATCCATGTCGGCTATTGTTGCATTGTGTCGCCCCCTTTTTTTAAACGAAAAAAGGGCGCTTGATCAAGTCAAACAGATTAAGGTTGCCCTACATCTTGATCCTCTAAATGGGGGATGAAAACAGTAGCTACACGTTTACTTTAGGATTTTATTTTGACTAAACTAATAAAGTGATCCTAACGAAACTTTAAGAGTGGATTAAGTACTACTAGGCCTATACCTAGTATTTTTTTGGTTGCTATATCTTTCAAAGTGTACGAGTAATAAGCAATCAAACTTTCTTTTTTTTTACTGTTCTAAACACACCAAGAGACAAATTCACCCAAGTTTTTTGCTTGTATCTTTAACAGGTTTCGCTGGATAACAACAAAAATTTACACGACGACTGTACTATGAATTAGTCATGAAACCTCAAATTCTCAGTGGTTTTGGGCCGTTAGTTCAGTCAGCATTAAATGTTGAAGTTTGCCTGGTCGCCTGGTCGCCTTTCACGTTGATTCAAATGATATCATCGAAGTTAAGAGTATTTCAGAATTAAGTTATACCAATTTCTAATTTTTTTTAAATTTAAGAGCTTGATATTCAGTTTTAAGATATGAACAGATGGTGCTATTTTTAAACCCCGCGAAAGTGAATTAAACTAACTAAAGTCAGTCGAGCGTATAGTGCGCTTCAGGAAATCCCTCAAAATGTATTTTAACTAACGTAGCGAAATAATCTTACCGGTTTGGATTCCGCACGAGCCGGGCGGATTACTTCCGGCGGGTTGTCACCTTCTCTTAACAGTTCGCTACATAACCGAATAAGCAACTTTAATGAGTCATTTATATTAACCATTTTAATTT
>JAIQCU010002348.1:0-11457 GCA_022114935.1 Leptestheria dahalacensis
ATTGCGTTATTCAACTTATCGCATCTCAGTACCCTATGCCATGTTATTTTAATCCCAGTTGTCTCATCGTCCCACCTACTTACTGCTTTCATTCCTCATGTCGCATTGCTACCACCAATTCAGAAGGATTGTCATTAATGGTCACTTTTTATAGATTTATTCAACTTACGGCATATCAACACACTATGTCATCCTATTTGTCCCCACTGTCTCGCTTCCTCTTTTTGCTGTTTCCATTCTTCATGTCTCATTACTGCCATTAACTCAGAAAGATTTGTAATTCTATGCAAACCACAGCCATGGGCCTTGGGCCCTTTGCAAAGCTTTGATGAAATAAAAAAGAAATAAAAATAAAAAATGAACGGGGTTACTGGTATCTGTCTGTTTTAATAAAGTAATACTGGTGTTAGTGCTCTATTGTCATTTAAGATCAACAGGGAAAGACATTTTTTTTTATTGGAAAGATGGTTCAAATAACTTCGAATAAAAGCACAAAAATAGATCGAACTACCTTCTACCCAAGATCTTTGCTAAGGCCCTAACTTCCCATTCATCGCGGTCATCTCGTACTTCGAGTATACTCATACGTTCCGTTCACGTACGAGATGCTGCACCATGAGCGTAACCTAGGCGACTTAGCAACGCATCTAAACCAGAAGGTAGTTCGAAATGCACTATACAAAANGTGACATTTCTGTGAATCTCTTAGAATGAAATGTGGCTGCATCGTTCTTCAGGTTTACTTTTTATTGAATTTTCAGACCGTTTTACTCATTCTGGTTGTCCACTAAACTCCATTTTAACTGCGCTTCTGATAAGCGCCATTCTTATCTGTTACAAACTGCAGTGTAGCCATTCGATTCCGTTTGATGTTTGAAGCATTTGACGATTTACCCGGATGTATAAATTCTTCACCTCGTTTAGTTAACTTCAAACGTTTCATTTGTGACTAGTCGATGTCTTCTAATTGTTTAAGACAAACGCAGCACGAAGGTTTTTTTAATTAAGATACATATTATAAGTACATAGTAAAGTATACGTACCAGGATTGCGGTTTATAGTTAGTAGAAGTTCGACCTGGGGAGATGCTTTTGCTGCTCCGTTTCAATAACCAGCAGATTCACACAGTCTGTCTATATCTACGGAGTAACAGAAAAGAATAGTACTTAAGTGCTAAATGTATAAGCGTAAAATACAAATGTACTATAAGTAAAGTACTTAATGCATTGGCTAAGGTTTCGTTAGAATCGCTTTGTTAGGATTCAATCCTTTAGGCTGGAACTTACAATAATTTCGCGACATTCAAGACCCGTTTCTCTAAAGTGTACCTCGTTGTGATTGGAAGAAGTTAACAAGTTTTGGAAAAAGCTAAGGTTATATATAGTACTGAAAGTGGCTCCAATTTACACTCCTAATGTTCATGCAAGCATGTAGGACTCAAAATAGCCATTTCTCATTAAATTGAAAACAGTATAAATAGTCCATCAAGACTGAAAAAACGCAAACTCTTAAAGTTTAAAGCAAACGTACCTAGATTGGATACTCCCAAGCTGTGCCAACCTGCCAACCAAGCAAGCAGCAATGGCCTATGTCGACAATAACAATAAGAAACTTGTTATGTGGCGTTGTCATTTCTGCAATTCCCACTTATAGGAAATTACAGACACTTTGTATGAGAATTCCTTAGAATTAAAAAAAATTAAGGAGCTATTAGACAAGTTTTTGGTTTATTTCGATTAAAAGAAGTGTTGGAATTTCAAAGTAGCATGACGCCATCTACCGAACACTATCCACATCCATAGCATATTGGCCCAAAACTGTGTATTTGCGGCTTTGGTCCTAATGCACCGAAAACAAACTCAACTCAACTCATTTGCGGCTTTCCAATTCAAAACAAACAAATATATTTTGCTGGCCTACCCAAATAACTGAATACTAATCCAGCACATGTATGGCTATTTAACGGTGACAAGAGCATTGGTACAGAACTTGATAATTATCTTAATATGTATTTGAATCATATAATAAGTCATCGTTTGTAAAGACAGAAACGTGTACCACATTTAAGTGACGATCGAATCTGGTTGTTTGTAGGGACTGCAGCAGAGAGGTGGGACCCCGAAAGACATTCTACATAATCTTCTGCGAAGAGAAGCTTGCCGTCACCGTGTTACGCATGCGAAATCAAGGTTTAAGTTCAGCTCAACGAAAGTACCACAATAGCAATTACGTTATAATGGAGAGAAACCATAAGAGGTAATCTGTCTTTTGTACGAGTCCAGGTTTCGGTTGATTACGAGGTTGTGTTATTTTCGCAGGAATTGTCGCGAGAGCAACACAGAGAGAAGATCAATTTCAGAAGTCTTCATGAAAAGAATGCACCGTCCACCGCTGCGGATAGCGTGAGTTCGCCGCTCTGAGGGGCACCTGTGAGACATGAATTCGCACGCAGTTGAAACACATCCTCTGTTCCCGTTGCAATTACTGCACCAACAAGGTTTACTCATTGCCAGGAGGCAGATTCGAGCAGAGCTTTAAGTATTTTAGCAAACTTTCTTTCAAACTCCATTAATGACCAACATTTAAAATAGGGAATTGCTGAGACAAATTAGGACCGTGTTCAGTACAGTACCTGTTTTTTCACGACTTCAAGGATTCACCTCTTCAAAAAGCATCTTGAAACGCACCGTTCCAGAGAACCCTAAACAGAGCCACGCTGTTTATATGTACAAAGGCTGGTACTTTACCCAGTACGCAGTTACCTTGTTACATATTACATGCTTTGTTCTGCAAATACGGAACGAGACGGAAGATGGGCTATCACCGTCACGTCCATGTTCTTCACTGCCTGTTCCGACCCCACCTGTGTCACCACTGCGAGAAAGTCTTCAACCTGGAGAGCCTGCGGTAAAGTAAATTACTTCAACTCAGATTAATATCACACTTTTCTACTGTAGTTAAGATCCGTTTTTAATATAGAAAACAAACCAGTGCTTTCCAGCGAGCACTCGTTCCTCTGCGAGATCTGCGGCGCCTCGTTTAAAACTCACTCTGTCCAGCTCAAGCACATGGCTAACTTGCGCGACTAAGAACGGGCGTTCTCTGTCTTTCCTGGGGCCTGGCACCAAGTATAGACTGAAACAATATTTGAAACAGCATACATTAAGCTTTACATTTAGAGATATTACGAATTTAAAATACTCTGTTTCAGTTACCTCGTAAATTAACGTCTGTGTTAAAACCCTGCAGGGATCTAAAAGCTGAACTTGAGGAGCCCAAGACGGAATCTACCAGCCTGGCGGAAGACATTAGCCCGAGCGTGTCGTTTTTTGTTAACTTGGGATCGACGTGTATTTCCAGGTCAACAAGATGAATCGTAAACTGCCAGTACATTTTGTGCGTCAAATAGAAACTGCTTTTGATACTGCAAACAGAAAGCTGGGAAAAACAGAATTTATCACGTTCAGTATGACAATATAATACATATTAATTTTAACCTCAGTTTTGATTATCCTGTCTCAAAATCAAAACCTGGCACAAAAATATTAAGCAATACGAGCATCTTCTTGTCAAACGATAACCTTGTTATTTGAACAATCAAGAGAGCATTGGCAGCTCTACTACCTAGCTATTAGTCGCTCTGTTGTTTCTTCCGTTTTGAAGCGTCTTCAAGTCTTACTCTTCTCGACTCGGGCGACAGGTGTCGGAGGTTGCATTTCGAGCTAGGCGATTGATGTTTTCTTCTGCGAGCTTCCAAAGGCTGAACGTCGCGACATCGTCTGGAGTATTGCTGTTTAGCAGACAAGCATGCCTCGCAGAGATGTGATGGGTCATCTTTGTTTTTAAAGCTTTTTAAGCGTTGAAAGTAAAAAACACATTCGGTTGCCCGGTAGTGCTCGTACGGGAGTAGGTACTTCTGCATGACTCGTTCAGGTGGTTTAGAATGTATACCGAAAGACAGCCCATTTACTAGAGACTCTGACAGGCCAGGGCAAAAATGATGCCTGATGCCATAAAACGAGAGGGTTTTCAGCGTCTTCCGCATCTCGTCCAGATCGTCAGGCTTCCACGGCACCTCATGAAGGGTCTTGTTCATCACAGATATGACGAGTTTCTGCTGATCCTGCAAAGCTTTTGCTAATACGACTTGAAATTGACCTGCTGGATCGCCACACGGTGACATGTAAAAGACCCTCGACTTGATTTCGAGAACATTCTGATTGTTGCCGGCGACCGTCATGGTCAGATCTTTGTAAGGCGAGCATTGTTCCAGGACGAAACTGAAGAAATCGCTGGAATACACTAACGTCATTCCTGTTTTCTGTCAAATTGGCTGGGAAAAGCAGTTTCAACGGTCTAATTCAAATCAAATTAGAGAATAATAACACGTCTTAATTCGTCCGCTGCGGTGCTTTTCAGTTTCATCTTCTGTCAACAGATGGCGTGGCCAGTAATGTGTATTCCCGTCTTCTGTGACACAGTTCCAGTACAGTACTAATAGTTCGGTAATTCATTATTAAATCTATTTGGATTTTTTCTCGTCAGAAGGACGCGTCAAGGAAAGCATGTTATCCAGGTATCCATATTTACAGATCCACCATGAGGCTACCGACCCTGCGGCAGCGCCGACCCAGTAGACGACGAAATGCTCCATGGCGGTGTTTCCCGGACAGTTGAACTTCAGCGACGTAGCCAAGACAGGGTTGAAATAACCGCCCGAATAATTGCATGCTTAAGACAAAGATAATGGGTTTTCATTAAGTTAACGACAAGTAAATAGTAGAAAACGGGCAAATACCGGCAACGACGAGCGACGTTCCAATGAAAGAGTCGATCGCAGTAGCGAAACGCGGTTCAGTAGTGGCGATAACGCGCGACGCCAGGCGACAGAGGCATGTCGCAACGCCTTCAATCAACGCACCTTGCAGTGCGGGTACCTACGTTTATATGTCAAATAATTTAACTCAATGTAAAGCAAAGCGTATCATATCTGATGCGAAGAAACTTGCATGAAGGTCTGCTTCGCACTCCCAAATGCTCTGGTCTTCGTAGATGTCGTCGAATTTCAGATCCCATAAGTACTGCACATACCTGAATCACATACATTCACAAGTATTATAGCCATGAATGCATTTAACATGCCAAGCTATTGACATTATGCGATAAAGATGAGAAGTAGATATACTTGTATATAGCAAGTCCACCAGCCATTTCAGCAAGGCAGCAAAGGAAGCTTTGACTGAAACTGGACGACCCTTCCAGGTAGGACTCCAGGTGGATGTAAGGACATCCGGCAGCATCGTGCCATTTCATTGACCACCAAATAGTCAAGACGAAGAGTAAGATGGCATAAGTGGAGATTCCGTACACATCAGCAACTGTATCAGTACCAAAGTGCATAAACCGGATCTTTAACTACAATTGTGATTATTATAAAACTAGCTTAGTTGTAACATTATATCAGGACATACGCAAGGGCATATAGAGGTGTTTTAAACCTACCAATGAGGAGCTCGAAACAAACGGCGCACAGTTCCGCCGAGGCAACAAATTCATGGAACAAGAGGCGCGACAGTTCCGCGTGAATGAATTTGTCGATCAGTTTCCTGGATAACTCTGCAATGAGGCAAGAAACTGCCATGAAAAGGCATGATACGATCAAACCTGAAACCGGCATTTTCCAGCCAAATTAAAGTCAAACTTCCTAGCGTGTGTCACGTACGAGTACGAGACGGGAGTCGTGACTTAGAGTGTATATTTTTAGGACGGAGCTTTTAAGAGTGGAGGACTCGTTTTCTAGAGTTATTTCTGTGCTAGAAACTCAAAACTCGGTTCTATTTTTTGAAGTAATTGAATTGGTCTGGTTTCCTAAACCTATTTACAGTAACTTAATTGTGTTTTTTTCAATAATCTTAATGTTCAATTTCGAACTGAAGAGAGATTTTGTATTTCAATAAAGTTTCAGTTAAATCTTAAATTCCACTATTCAAATAGTCACCGCTGTGTGGCACTAACAGTCACCTATACGTTTGTGGTTTGTTTACAAACATATCCTATTAGATTTGAACTATTAACTTAATAACAATAGTAAAATAATTCATAGATAAAGATAGTATCTAGATTAACCTATTTGTAACCCGAAGATTAACATAGGCTGCTATGCATACCTTGTAAAGCGTCGACTTGCGAATAACCGCCGCACTGAAACCTCGTATCATTGCAGTGCGAGTGTGTGGCAGTATTGGCCTCATGAACAACCTTATCACGACGGACCCACTATGATGGAGGTTACCCAATAGCTAAAATACGTTACGCGATTTCAAACAAATGGTCACAAATCCACCAGAAAAACACATTAACCGAGTTACCTTTTAAGAGATCAAAAGAACTACTACGTTTCCGGTTGTTGTTAAAGTTTTGTGCGGTGTGACGCGTGAAGTACTCGACAATACTTGATAAAAGGATTTGAACGCGAACAGGAAATTTCAATCCACGTTTTTTCATGCTTATATATTTGAAGCGACACTAATCTTCGTTGTCAGGAACCTCACGCCCTCGGGACGTCGCCGGCCTGAACTCCGGTACCGGGAGAAGTTGGTCTGAACTAGGCACCTTAGTTATTCGCGCCTCTCCCGAGTGGGGAGTTGAGGGCGGCTACGACCTAGGGGCGGGAGGTCCCATTCACTTTTTGCCGTTCTGACTAAACTGTGAGTTTTCAGAAAACAGTTTTTTTACCCACAAGCTAGTGTTTCTATTGCATACCCACATGGCGCTTTGTCATTCACCCTCTTCCAGCTTCACGATTTTCTCGTCTATTCTCTCCCCAGCTTTTCGAAACTTGTATCTTTTCTGTGTAGAAACCGAAAAGCCAATCTTTTTTAAAGGGACCAAAACCAGTCTGCATATGTCCGACCACAGTCTGACCATCTATATATGATGAGTCAAATGACTCACGATGAATCCGTAGTCATTGGTACTCATATTGAGTCATGTATCGTTTCAACGAGCTTTTTGAGCATCAAGTAAGTATACGTATGTGACGCATGTGGATCCATTTCGACATTTCACACATTTTTCAACTATTCGGTTGATTCATCGACTGCATATATTATAACTTGCGTATTATTAACCATACCTCATTCTAACCTCAACCACCTTCTAACTACTCACAATTCAATATACTCAGTTCTCAACCTCATTCTAACTACTCGTAACTAACTAAACGAGGCGATAGGTTCGCTCCTCTAAAGAATCACCGTACACTTGCCGGGGAAACGAGGGAAATGAAGTGAAGTATCGCGAGAAAAGACCATTGAAATCAATGAGAAATGAGGGTAAGAATTACGAAATGATTCCTGACTACGTACACCTGAAACGGAGTAGCGAACCCCTCGAAACGAGGGTAGTCAATCTATAGCTCAAAATTATCCCTCTGCTGAATATCATTCTCTATTTGTTTATATCTACCATGGAAGAAAGCAGACTCTTTGCAGGCTGTGTCTTATAGCTACTGCGATTGGTTTTGCGTCCTGAAACACAACAACTAAATTAAATGATTAATAGATAACTTATTATCCATAATATATATATATATATACATATCGTAGCAACACACAGATCTCGTTCCTGCAGAAGACCTTAAGTTTCGTCCAATAGATTGCTCAGCTGGAACTTTCATAATCACTGACAATGCGGCAGTACTGGTCTCATACATAGATAAGCATAACCTTATCAGCACAGAGCCACTAAGATGGAGGTTACACTAGTAGCTAAAATACGTTATGCCGTTTCAAAAAAATCAGTCAAAAATCCATCTGAAAAAGATTACCAAATATCCTTTTAAGAGATCTACAGGACGCTCACGTTTGCAGATGCTACCAATGTTTTGCTAACAATGACGTAATATGTACTAAGCATTACCCAGTGAAAGGACTCCATAACTTGAACAGGAAATTTCACTTCACGTTATTCGACGCTTATGTACTTGAAGCGTCGCTTTCACTTGATGTACAAGGTACCTTCTGCGCTTGAGTGTTGCTGTGCATCTCATCCGTCGTCGCACAACACAGATTCTCGTCAACAATTGATCATAAGAGTATACTCGCTGACTGAGATGTCTGTAAGATGCGAAAACGGAGAAACAGCAATGGCCAGGGGCAGAAGGTACCGCGACATTTTGTATTGACCCGATCGCAGTTTCATTATTTATTTTCGGTTTTTGGACACCCTTTCCGACAAAGCACATCAAATGACTTACATATGACGGTAAAAGAATAATGTAAATGTATTTGTTATAACGCCTTATATTAAACAATTCTAGATTTTAACATGAGTATCTGTAATTAAGAAATTTAATTTTATTTTAAGAATTGCGAACTTTTGATTTAATAAAAACAAAAGTTGCTGTTTAGCCATAACCCGGGCGATTCTACCTGAACCTGAAGAGAATTTGTAAACAAAACGGATCCAGAAGCGGGGGACACAACTGGAAAGACCCTTAAAAAAACAAAACAAAAATAAAGTTATCTCCTTATCGTCTTCTGGCTGCAAAATTAACCGACGCGTAAACTTTTCTCAGCCAGCACTTATCGCTTGATCGTTATATTTATCTTTATATTTGGAGCCGTCTAAACGAAATACTTCTTATTGTCATCCCAATCAGTCCGCTGTCACCAATTCCAGATGGAGGAGGAAACTCACGTTTCAGAGGAATTTGAAACAGTATCAAATATCCGGCATGACATTGTAACCACTTCGCTTAACTAAATTTACCCTCTATATTCACTCTTGTTGTCTATGACACTGTTAAAGGTAGCAACAGCTGCGAGGTTCCTGCGGAACCCTAGGGTCGCCAGACGTTCTGCCGCCGACAGAGAGGCCTTTCTACGGCGGAAGGGACTGTCAAATGCAGAAGTTGCGGCCGCGTTTGAACGAACGGGACAGTCGCGAACCAATCGGAATGTAGTAATGGAATCTAGAGGAAAACCGAAATAGCTGACGCTGATAAAAAGAAGTGTTATATATCTTTAAGGATCGAGCCGTGGAGCAGTACTCAAAAGTACGAGTATCAGGGTACCGACGCGGCTGGATCAGTCCCGCCTACACATCCAAATGGTTTCTGGTGCGGGACATCTGCAACGCCATCGTATTGCTGGCGGGAGCGACTTACGGGATCCATTGTCTTTTCAAGTGCGTTTTCAACTATTTTAGAACATTAAGCTTAATACTAAAATTTTACTGTATTTTTATCTCAGGCGTTACGTGTGGCCCTATTTGCACGGACGAGCTCGAAGAAGAAGTCTGGAGGACTCGATCGACGAGTTGAACGAGAACATGCGAAGGATGGCAGCTGATTTGAATACAACAGTCCAGAGTCTGACAACTGCTTTTGACCAGTTGAGTCAACAGTCTGATAACAACGTGGCTGTCCAAAAGCTGCGCGAGGAAATTGATTCACTCAAGGGACTCATCCTGAACGGGTAAGTACCGGACGATCTCTCGTTCAACATTTGCATAGATGAATATCTTGAAATTAACTTGACCCAGTTATTTATTGTAGGCGGCAATTTCCAAGTCTTCCATCCGCCGGTCTCCCTTCCATTCCGTCGTGGCAGTTGAGTAGCAGTAGCGAGAAAAACGGCAGTGACATCTTCAACAGCTCGTGCAGCTCTCAAGCCCGTCACAGCCAAGCTGCTTCAATGTCGTCCTCTCCCGAAATCATCTCCGTGGAGGACGCGCCGGCCAACCAGTCTAATTACTTTTCGTGGTGAACCGAGTAGGTCTGACAGGGAAACCACGCTGACGACTCGACCCGCGTGCCAATGCATTCGTTGAACTCCAGTTTCTAGGGTCGGTCTGCTCTGCGGATTGTAGCTACGTACCCGTGCACACCGACAAGGACAACGAATTCCCGAAATTTACATCAAGAAACAATATAGTATTTTGTTATGACATGGAGTTGTTTGAAATATACTGGAAATAAAATCAATCAATTCATTTTATTTTGTCACTTCCTCATCAAATGTACGTTGCAACAAAAAATTACTTAAACAAAATCTGTACACCAATGTCACTGCGGGAAAGCACTGCCCACAATTGTTTGAAGAAGGAAAAGAAGAGTTCATGTATACAATTTAAAGGCATTCAAGTTTCCTTTTCCCCCCTTTTTTTCCATTTCAGCAAAGTTTGGCTAGGACAACACACCTGTACACTGTTCAACATATCCGACTCCTCCCGAGCACGCTGCGCACGTCTTGCGTGAACCTTAAGGCGTCCAGCACGGGCAGGAGGTTGAGCAGCGCCGTGTCCATGGGGTCGCAAAACCACGATTTGATGGGTATGGCGTTGTTTGGATAGGAACGGTAAGCTGATGGTGAATTGTCCAGGATGAACACCGACGTCAAATCCATGGAGATCATCTCGAGGTTCTTAGTGTAACCTCCGTAGTCGATGGTGCAGTGCTGGCGGTAGTACCTCCTCTGCAGGATACCGCGACTCCTGTCCAATTTGTCGGAGACCGCCGCACCGTACACTTCCATACTCGCGGTGAAGACGACGAGGTGGTACCACTGAGAAACCTATTCATAGTTAAGTATCATATCGTTAAAGCTGTAATAATAAAAATACATTTAAGAATAAGAAGTTTTATAAAAATGCCCTTACGACGTCGAGGAAATAATCAACATGTGGTCTCTTGTGCACAAAGAACCGGACGGGATGCCTGTCAATGGTCACTTTCAAGATAAAATCTGGCGGGGTGCCAGGTTTCACAGTCGGCCGCAAAACCCCGTCATGGTGCGAGTGTATGAGGGTCTCGTCCAGGTCGAGCACCAGTATCTTCTTCTTAACCAGATTCAACCGATGTGCCGAGAGCGGCGACAACAGAATCGGTTCGTACTTAACGGTCTGGTGTTGTACAAACTGAAAATTAAGGAGACAAACAAAAACGAGATGTAGCTTGCACGAATCAACACAAATTTTGAAGGAATGCACTATCGTACCCTTCTCACTTGTTTTCGAAAAACGAAACAAATGAAAGTCCAGATCTTGGAGGCAAGGAGTAAAAAATTCTTCAATCCCATTTGTAGCGGTTTAATCATTGGTGCCGGTTTTGTAGCTTGAAACGGCAAGGTGGGTCTTTCAACTTTCAACGGAATTTTTGAACCTGTGTCAGTTTTTTTCAAGGCTGGTCATACGTTTAAAACCAACTCGACTTTTGGTCAACATCCACGGTGGTCGCCATAACTGCACACAGCGCCATCTGTCGATTGTTATCGGAACTACACACGGATCTCTACGTGATTCACCGTAGTAAATAACTTATTTTAGGATCTGAAATAGTTCTAATAATTAATGTAATACAAGTATACATTTGTATTAATATTTATTTTCAGCGGAGGGTTACTAAGAAGTCAGAAAGAAATTGCGACACGTAGAAAACATTTATTGCTCGCCCGC
>JAIQCU010002349.1:0-11790 GCA_022114935.1 Leptestheria dahalacensis
CGGCTACCAGATTGTCCACGTGGCACAGGTGGAATTCGTGCAGATTCAGGGCGGGAATCAATTCATCACGGAGTAGTCGCCCCAGGGTCTGTATTCAAAGATTTTTTATTAATTATTATCAATTCATTGTTTTCAAAAATTTATATTTTAATTATTTTGGAATATTTTATAAAATAGTTTTTTTCCCTAACTATAATAGCTTTACTTAATTTGTAACTTTTTAAAAAATTATTTAACTAGCATGTTAACTTAAGTAGGAATAACAACTTATAGTATATCTTTGTTGTTTAATTAATTTTCGTATTTACCGTAAGATGATCTTCACAGGTGATTTCAACAGGTATGCCTCTGCTGACATATTTACCGGCGCCGACGTCGAGAGCGCAGTACCAGAGCAGACGATCGAGCAGATAAGCCGGTCGCATATGAGGTGAGTTGACCAAGTTGTACGCAGCTTCGGGGTGTTCTTTCAACCACGGACTCTCGTTGGCAGTGTGATTCAGTACAATATCACAAATGCTCAATACCTGGAGATAATAATTAAAAACACTAAGTTACCAAACAACGCCAATTAGTTAAACTTGATTAACCACAATTTAGGTATTGAAAATGACAAAACTCGTTCAAATTCAAAATAACAGAGATGTAATACCTTCCATTCATTCTTCATCTTTTGAACTAAAACTTTCAAATCGTCCATATCGAAGGTCTTCTCTGGCGCGCTGAACATGGGATTCAGCAAAAGTTGGTTCTTCAACGAATAGCCAGACAGCGAGCCTCCCAATTCTTGGACGGGGGTGAAGTGAATCATGTTGTAACCGCTGTGGGCAGCGACACGTAGACGATCCTCCCATCCAGTCAAGGGGCCCAGACATTTGGACAAGACAGTCTGGCACTGGATGCAGTCCAGAGGTAGAACTTCATCGTCAAAACCGTAGGTTAGGACGGGGTCCACGAGGAAATAGCCCGAACCGCACGGTGTAGGATCCTCGCTATATTTATACATTATACACACTGATAATTAAAATACATAAATAAAAAATCTAAATAAACTTTACAAAAATTGCTAAATATACAAAATAGATTAAGTGAAGAAGGGAAAATAATAATGCACGAAAAATACATGAAAGTTTAAAAAAATTAATAAAGAACAGAAAATAAACAAACTGGAATAGGGCGATGACGAAGTTGAATCAAATAATAACGGTAAGTATTTACTATCCCACACAACGATAATAATGTTATAACGCACCATTAACACTATTGATAGTTGGGATACAAATAAAATAACAGTGACAGTAGAGAACGCAATCATCCTGCAGTAGTTTGATACCCCATCTATCTATCTTTCTATCTATCTGTCTATCTAGCCATCTATCTAACTAACTAACTACAGACAAACCTGTCAGATCTGTCTACCTATTTATCAATCTATCTATCAATCTATCAATCTATCAATCTATCTATCTATCTATCTATCTATCTATCAATCTATCAATCTATCAATCAATCAATCAATCTATCTTTCTATCTTTCTATCTTTCTATCTATCTATTTATCTATCTATCCTATCTATGTATCTATCTATCTATGTATCTATCTATCTATGTATCTATCTATCTATCTATCTGACTGAAGACAAACCTGTCAGCATCGATAAAATAATAATGAAACGATCCCGCCGAGACTAGAAGCAGATTGGCAAAACTGGCCGTGTCGTCGTCCCGATTGCGGCTCTCGTGCAGCCAAGTTAGCTGGCGATACTGCGAGCGGTAGAAANTAAATATATTATCCCATGTCCCTCGTACCAAGGGCGAAAAACTGATACACAGTGTTGTTTCCACAAACTCAAGTTTACCGTAAGATGTGTTAAGCATCAAGTTCAGCTCGCATTCTAACCTGGAAACACTGAACACCGTTTCATTAATTACTAGTTCTACTAGTATTGGTATTGGTTTTTTTTGTATTCCTCATCGTTTTATCGTTTAGGCTATCCGACCCCTTAAACAGAGTAGCAGTTTAGATTCGAGACAGATTAACCATGTGGATTTCTGAAGTTGGAACACGGTCCTACACTCTGGGCCTCGTAAAAACTATCAATGATTCATTGAAATGCATAAAGCCAAGCAGCTATAAAAATATTATGACAGGAGACTTGGCTCCCCAAGTTCTATCTCTGGTTTGTCTCGTTACGCATGCATTGTAAATTACCGAAGATTCGTAACTCGCATACGTAAAGCAACTTGTTTAGAGTACTTCTGTTAACCGTGGGTGTTAATACTACTACTACTACTACTACTACCACTACTTTTACTACTAGTACTACTACTGTTATTGTTGTAACTATAAGAATTAGATATCTTGTGGTTAACTACTACTACTACTACTACTATTCTTGTTCAAACTAAACCAATTAGCTATCTTGTGTTAATCACATACATGTATTATTATTGCTATTGATAGTTAATGTTCAAAGTTGATATTTCACTTAGCTACTATTACTACTACTACTACTACTTCTTCTACTACTACTATTTATAACTATACATAAACGAGATATTTTGTGTTAACACATTTGGGTGTTTATAGTTACTGACAACTGATTTTCAAAGTTGATCACTTAGCTACTACTACTACTACTACTATTGTTACTATAACAACTATACATAGATTATCTTGTGTTAGTTAGTACAGATAAGTATTCATAGCTATAATTGTGCCAAGATGATATTTCACTTACCCCAGTAATGAGCCACATTAGGCGGGCTGGGCGAATCCCACTCGGAGACCAGGGAGTAGTTGAGCCAGTCGAGTTCGTTGTTGTTGGCCGAGATGGAATTCAGTGACGGGCACGAAGCGCTTAAATTGCCAAGTCCTCGCTGGCCTTTTCCTCCCAACTGCAAAACCAAAAACCCATCTGGTTAATTACTAAACTCAAGACTCGGCTAAAACTAATTATAGTCGCGGTTGCCTACACTGAGAGAGAAATCGAATTGTGCGCACGACGTCAAAAAGGGATTCTTCTTCCCCCTTTTTGTTTCGTTTTAAATAAAAACCCAATGTCTCTTTGTTGGACAGAGACAAAGACGTGGTTATTTTTTTCCTCTAGTCAGAAGTTGCTCGGAATCTCGAGACTTCAAAAGGAACTCTATCGAATAACTCGTCTTTTATATATGAAAAAAAAATCTACAGGCTCTGTGCTAACCATCAGATATCATTATAAAAGTCTGACGGCACTTGTACAAAGCTGTGCATCGATATAACCTCGAGTAGGAGACTGCTTCTATCCAAAAAAACACTTAACCGTCTATTGGCTATCTCAACACTGGTTCCATCTTCAAGGCATCAAAACTACTGTACTATCTGCAAACAGCTCAAAATAGTACAACTGGTCTTTAAGCGTCAAAAAAATTACAAGTTTCGCCCGCGGAGTATGTAAGCTACAGTCTAGCGACTCGAAAAAAGAGTCTCGGAAGGAGGGACGACCCGCCAAATGGAGGCGGATCTNAATACAACGACTGACGGTATCCACACCACCTGGGTAATCTCTATATCTAGCCTACTACTCTAGCTGAACAAAGCTATACGCATGTAATTTTCAAGGTAACGAAACCGTAAACAGCATTTAGTTTACAAAAAATGTAATAGATCGTATATCAGGTGGTTACCAAAGCCTTATATGTATATAACATTATGCAAGGTAATAGCTCTATATAGCGCATGTAACAATTTATGTAATGGACACATTCACGGTAAATGTCGTATCTAGCCCTTAGTTCAAAAACCCTATATGAACAAACTTGTCGTACAAGATATTAGCCATAGATAGTCTATACATTTAACACATAATGGTGATACGAAAAAGGCGACTAATAGCCATATCTAGCTTACTACTCTAGCTTAGCAAAGCCCTATATGCATAGTATATAAGGTAATCGCTGTAAACAACACGTAGCGTTAACATATAGATTACACGTTATGGCCATATTTAAGGTAATAGTCATATCCAGCCCCCTAGTTCAGCAAAACTACATAAACAAACGTATCATGTAAAATATTAGCCATATATTGTTCCGATAATTAAATATATATATAACATATAATAGTCATATTAATGTTAGTATGCCCAAGGCCAGCTACCAAATGCAATTGTATATTAAATTTTAAAATATCTTTTTATTGGAATTTCTCTTGCATAATAATTAAATATTATCTGCCCTAATAGTACGATTAATACAATTTGGTATTAGCCTCTATGGTTATCTACGTTTACAACATATACACCGTACATTCTAGAGCAATAAAAAAAAGGGTTTTTGCTGGGGAAAAGTTAATTGCTTAACGCTCGTACACTTTCAAAGATATAGACACCCAAAAAATATCGGGTATAGAACTGGTAGTACTGAATGCGGTCTTAACGTTTCGCTAAAATCGGCTCGACAGTTTAGCCAAAATAAAATCTTAAACTTTTTAGAAAAAACTACAATAATATTCCGCCATATTGGGCCCTTATTTCATCTGCTCCAAACTGTGTTACTTGCAACGTTAACTTTGATACAAAATCAAGTCGCACACAGAAAGAGGAAATGCAAGCTTCAATTGTCTACAAATCCAGTCGGCTTGCTGTCCGCAGGGCCCGGGGTCCAAGCGACATAAGCAGGAAATGGACAAGTTGGGCACGCGGTGAAAATCGATTTCTTTTCACATTGTAACCTTAAAGTTCCGCCGCGACTCTTGCTGGTGGTCAAAAAGCTTCTCGTAAGATCCTCGGCACGCCTGACGATCGAACTCAACTGAGGCAAGAGGAAAGTTTTAGTCGACGACCTAGTGTCAATCGACGCTTTGTCACGATAATATATAACGACGGCTTCCCCTATACGATGGGACAAAAGGGGTCCCACCATCAGCCGGTCACATACAAATGGAACAAATGGGCCTCAGGATTCATATTTCTAAAGACTGCTGGTAATCACGCTCCTATACAAGGTGACGTGGACGCTACTCGCTTTCTTACTCGGGAAAAAATTATAACCGATGTTGATTATCACCATTTAAAGCGCTAGTTGAAGGATGTAAGAAATCTACGGGAAAATCATTCAAGGATTCCAAAGATTCTTACTGTCGAAAGTTTTGTACAACATTTGGATTTACTTCATTAGCATTAAACGCTTATTAGAAGGGTAACCGCTGTTAACTCTTGCCGGCAATCGATAGACCCTACAGTAGTCGGTAGAGCTAACTAAACGGCGTTTATAACTTCGTTCGTACAACGGCATCCACTAATTCTGTGCATAATTACACTGATTACGCAAAATCAACATTCAAATGGTCAATATAATAATATACAGAAGGCCCATTATTGCACGTCACTAAATAGCTATATCTACACTACAGAGGCTAATGAACACATAAAAATAATGTAAAACCAGCCAGGAAATACCTCATATTAACTAAAAATTGACTTCCGAATTCAGCTGTTAACTCTTTACGCTATGTACCATCATGTAGGCCAAGTGGGCCGGCCCCAGATCCCAGCTGGCATAGGCACACTTGGATAGATAGATAGATAGTTAGATAGATAGATAGACCGTTGAGAGGGCCGGTTGGGATCTGATGATATGCAACCTGGCCATTACACTGTACTATTATAATAAATAGATGTCTAAAACACATACATTCTTTCAGTTTCAGTTACAACTAATTAAGGCCAGCTTTAGTGCTGCGATAACTATAGGCTAGAGTACACAGTTTCCCCATACGCACTGATTGGTGCACAGTCAATAAAGTACACCTAGCATTAATCGCAGATGGCAAATGTCGGTTGTTACGGGCGACACGACTTGGATACAGAAGCCCGCAAAGCAACACAGAAGGGACTTGAACCTAACTTTTGCCTAATCAGTCATTACCCTTCATTACGAAAGACCGCACAGTTACGGCTAATTATAGGGGGGCCAGAACAACTGTCAATGGATCTGAAGCTTGAACCAACTTGCACGATTCTTGTACTGTAATAACTTTTCATGATGGCCTTGTAATAACTTGAAATTTCGGCCAGTAGTTCGAGTTGGTTTAATCAGCTAATAACCGCCGGATGAATCGCCGTCCTCCGTCCTTATTTCTGACCCCGTTCTGTACCAGACGTATGGGTATATAGAGTTAATTAGACTGCCTTGGTAATTACGTGGATCTGATAATACGCCTTCCCCGTCTGGTCCGTCCTTAAGATGGCCCCCCCTCCCCATTATAAGCGAATTTTTCAACCGTGTTGATGCTTTTCTTCGCTAATCCTAGAGGATCATGAAGCATCTGGGTCCCCACCTTGCGAATAATCCCTTTCAGCGCAAAATATGGTAAAAACAGCCGGGCAGGTTGAAAACCAACCTGCCCATCGATCCTTGCTAACAAGAAGCAGCTATAGGACGCCTTCTAGCCCTAAGCTGAAAGTATACAGGACACAGGAAACCACGGCATTTTTTCCGAGCCCCCGTTGGACGTTACATCCTACACATTAAATAACGAGATGTCCGGATATAGAAACAGTTAATGTCACTCGAACTTGATATTTAGCCCTTAGCTTTAATGAATCAAAAGCAGACAGGAATATAGTTGTTTCAGTGTATGGTCGGATCTGTCAAAGTTTGGTCAAATTTCACAAGAGATAACCTCGTGAACTGGAGATCTTGGGTTTGACAGAATCTCATTTGTTGCGTTGAATAAAACAACAAGGGAGACTGTGTTATCACTACTATGGCTTCTAGTAAACTGTTCCAGAATCCATTCTGTACATATTATGTAATACTTAATAAGCTTACACGTATTATTGCTATGATGATAAGAGATATATATAATCATGCATTATTATACATTACAATAATACACTTTAAGATGTACATTGAATCAGTACAGTCTGTTCCAAAATAAGGGCACAATCCAGCGCTTTCGTATAAACTTCAAAATTTAACTTTGGCTAAACTAATGGCTCAAAATTACTGAAAATTTAAGGTTATGTGGCTGATTCATAGTACAATCGTCGTGTAAATTTTGGTTGTTATCCAGCAAAACCTGTTAAAGATATAGGTAAAAAACTATGGTGACCTAGTTTCGTGCTGTAACCTTTTTTGTGGAGCAGACTGTACTTTGTACAGCGACATCTGCTACTGTATTATTGTACACCACTATCGCCTTTGTCTTGTATCACGTTACTATATTGTATCGTATCCTCTTTATAAGGTAGAACGGTTACACAATACTTTTACTACGGGTTTATTACAACACCAGCATGATAATTACATACCTACCAACAGAATTTAACACTAAATCGCTCTAATATGCCATATTTGTGTATGTAACATTCACGTTATAGTATATTGCAGAAGTATATTTTAAATTAGCAATGTTTAGTGGTACTGATAAACTATACGATGCAATACATGTATATATATATAGGAAATACACGTATACGCCTAGAATTCAGTATACGTTGTTTTAATGTATTGGTAATTTAATTTAACTTTGAGCCATAGTATGCTGGGACCATATCGCACAACGACTAATTCTAATAACAAATCCTAGTTCGATGGTTTCTTTCCTGGATTGGCCGTACAACCATGAAAGAGTCACAGTGTAATCTTTCTGTTCAGTTCAGTCTTACCAATCAAAGGCAAATCTTACCTGTAATCTTAGCGTGTGGACACTGACTTGGCGCATACGCTGGATACTCTCCTGGATTCCTCGCAGTTGTCTCAGGTTATCCTCTGGAATAGACAAACAAAAGGCAAACTTTTTACACGTCTCCATTGAAAAAACAGCAAGCTACTTCACAAATCACCGACACAAGAAAAAAAAACTACGAAGGGGAACAAAAGCCGAACAAAGAGCTTGAAAAATCGATATCCATCAGCTGCACATTTCGGATACGTACATCCGCTGGGGCTTTTGCGTTTGCAGCTCATTTGCAACATAATGGCAGCTTTTATACCCGGGCCTGCTTTGGTCACTTTTCCAACGTCTTTCCTTGTCGTCTGATGCTTTGATTTCAAAACAGCGAAAAACACACATATCCTCTTCAACAGAAAGGCAATTCATCCTTTCAATATACCAAACGACCTTTTAAGTCACAGATACCTTTCTTAAGTACATTCACCGACATTTCTCTTAGTGTTTATATGTTGCTACACTCATATTCCCTCCTGTGCAACAAGGTGTCTATGAGGAAGCTACACCAGACAGACAATACATCGATTCGTCCTCGCCAAAGTCGGTGGTAAAAAAAAATAATAATAATAAATAATAAAAAAACAGAGAACCAAACACGAATGGTGCGCTGCCCGAGACGTGCAATACGATCAAGAAAACAAGACTCGACTTGCTTTTAATGCTGCATTAAACAACACATGTGACATCATAGCTTCAAGAATTCGCCAATGTTCCCACACAAACTTCCTATTATAACAAATGACCTGGAAGTTTAGAGGAAACCACGCTCTATAGAAGGTGCTAACTCGAGCAAACCTGAAAAAGGATGCCGGGCGCATCATCCATCACCTCGATGGCAGCTCGCCAGAATGAAGATTAAAAAAAAATTAAAATAAGAAATCTAGTAAACAACGGCGAGTACGATACAGTTTCAATA
This sequence comes from Leptestheria dahalacensis, assembly GCA_022114935.1. NCBI lineage: Eukaryota > Metazoa > Arthropoda > Branchiopoda > Diplostraca > Leptestheriidae > Leptestheria > Leptestheria dahalacensis. The sequence goes on from JAIQCU010002349.1 coordinate 8,636, forward strand.
TTGGGTGAACCAAACAAATAAATATATATATATACATATATAAAGGTTCAGTCGACTTCCCGCGCGCAAACCCAACAGCTGCGGACGATTAGTTTAGCGCACCGAGCGAAAAGCAGTTTCACACTTTGCCGCTACACAAACCCAAATGGCGATGTTCCCTGTGACGCTGTGAAAAAGCCGAAGGAGACACAGAGAAGATGGAGGGAAAAAAAAACTATTTTCCGCCTGTCGGTTCCTGCAATCGGGATAGCAGTTTACTTCTCTGGTACAACTCGAGCAAAGTTGCGATCTCGAGGGAACAAAGAAACTTGTGCACCTCCTCGTTGTCGAGTGACCGCGACGGTGTAATATTCTTGGCTATCAAGCTTCTTCTCTTCATTCTTAATACGTTACATCAAAAGCTGAATTCTAATGTATCATGTTGTACATACCATTATCCATTATATTATATCAGTTGTTTCACATGTTTATATATAATATGACAGTTTGCAGCAAACCAGAGATCAGCTCATTTCCTTCAGTTAGCTCTTAAACGTCACGTTATCTTGCAACAGACAAAGTTACAGCATCGAGCATGTAAGATTAACCCACAGATGAGCTCACTCCTGACTGCATTATGCAGCAAACTGATAGCTGTCCCAATAAACGTCCCGGGAAACCGCTTTTCCAGCAGGAATTCAACTGACAATTGCACCGAATCGAGCAAGTTGCTGACGTCAAACTCGAGAGCCAACGAGAGCCCATAGTAAAGTCTCATAAACAGGCAGGCTCGGCAGAAACCCGATAGGTTTCCAGCACGGAATGCCTCCTATCTTTATTGTGCTAAGCGCTAAACCAGCTTCAAAGCAAGATTTCCTTCTGTTCTCCTCAGACATTAGGTCGCCATTGCAGTAGAATCGGTCTTTTAACGACATTAGCGCTGGATATGCCAACCTAGGACCGCCGTAACCTAGTATCTAGACTGCAACCTAGGTCGAAAGGTCATATAAACCTCTGTTATCGTCACCTCTTCCAAGATACTTTGAGAAAACCTATCTTGATGAGCCATGAGGTGATAGAAACAAGAACCTCGTTATCTATCTCGGGTATCGTCGGGATCTGTGTAAATACTAGTAAGATCAGATAACCTCGTATGTGCATAGATCGATACTAGTACCTGCTTGGGTATAAACAAACCAGTGCTCTTATTCATAACAAGTTGTAAACAAACAAGTTTCAAACTTCCTTACCATGAGTGACTGGCAAAGAGAAGTATAACTTGATTAAATCGGACATCAATGGATTGAATTGTGCGATTCGAATGTAGTTTTCACGCCTTTTTTCTAATAAACATTTGGCTCGAAATCAAGAATCGCATTAAGAATCTCAGGGATCAAGAAAACATCAAACTACTGGAATCAGTTTCCGCGATATAAACAAGAACGTACGTAAACAAAACCGTAAACACCGTATTACTGCGCTCTTCATTAACTTGACAACCAACAGGCTTTCCTACATGGCCGTAACTGTAACAGTCAAGATCCAGTTTATAATTAAGAATCACACTAAGATTCTCAGATATCAAAGAATCCCGGAGCTACATGATTCGATTTACTTCCCACAATATACACCTGAACAACACCGTTCTTCATTTGCTTTACACAGTCAACAGCCTTTTCGTAATGACCGTATAAATCTGGTCAAGATTCAAAGTGAAACCCAAAATCACTAAGAGACTCAAACCAAACCAAACCGTCTTTTCAGTATAGAGCTTGAAAGTAAGATTTCAGTCACTTTCAATCAAATGTGTAAATCGCATCAGCTTCCTTCAAAAACAAAACACGAACAAGTCGGAAACAACAGTATTTATCTTTCACAACACTGACATCATCAACCGGGAACTGCAGCGTCAGACAACCGGTCCTTTCATTCGTCATTCACATTGGCACACGCGGTAAAACCTCGCCGTTTACAACTGCAGGCAATTTCTCATCCATCAGATAAACAAGTTAGCCACGCTGCATTTACCACTGGCTTTCAGACAACCTAAACTTTTGATTTTCGAACAAACCAATGTTATAGGGTCGTTTATTTGACAAGTTCAGCGACTTACCAATACGTTAAAAACCTTGGAATTGAACCCATCTTGACTCGAACGTACTGTATGCAAAGCTGAATGAAGCTTGACTTGGAGAATCATTACGATGCGCTTAGTCAAGAAGTATGATGACCGCCGGCTTTTCCTGATTAAGGATACCGCTGGCTTACCAGTTTCCCTGGGCAAACGTCCAAAATATCCTCTTATAGCCTATACTCAGGACCGGGATTAGACTTCGGCACCCTCTTTCGATGACGAGCTGAGCACCAACGGGAACAATGAAACGGACAGTAACAAGCTTCCCTGATTAACGAGACCGTGCTCAAAGGCATTAGGCAGCCTTTTCCTTGAGAAAGAAAAAACTTTTTGAGACGTGAATGCCTGTAATGCTTGTGCATTCTGAAGTATCGGCCATTTCTTGACGGCCTAGCAATCAGCTGACAGTATTCTATCCATACGCAAAAACGGAGATACTACCAATCGTTTCATTTCCCACTATACTGATATTAACATCACAACACTGCGTTACTTTGGATTATCTACCAACTTAGAAGCTCAAATGACTGAAATGGATACTTTCTGTGATAGTTAAGACGTCTTTCAAAAGACAGTTAAAAGTTTCAAAGAAAAGATAAGAAAAAGCCTTAGAATGATAGATATATAGAAAGACGTAGAGAAGATGAATAGATAGATAGGTAGGAAGGTGGATAGATAGATAGACAGATGGGTGGGTAGGTAGTTAAGATACAGGTAGACAGATAGATGGGTATAAAGCCCGTATGGCGAGTCACACGACCTGACGTCATAAAGCACAAGCTCCATATCATATGGACCTGAATGTGGTGTCGAATCATCGGATTCTGAGCTTTTCTCTACACAATAACCGTGGCGATTCCTTATCAAGGATTCGACGGACATCGCCGCTTTCCCCTTGCCACCTCATTTGACCGAATCAATTACGCAGGGACCACTTGCCCGGACTGTCGATAGATTAACGGCGAAATCGATAAATTCCGGATGATTCCAGAGGAATCTTCTCTTAGGTAGATGGACGGATAAACAGATAGACAGACGGGTA
>JAIQCU010002350.1:0-11447 GCA_022114935.1 Leptestheria dahalacensis
CTATCTATCTATCTATCTATCTAAATATATGTACAGCAATGCGAAAGATGAAATATCTTACATAATAGTAGCAATGGATACCATATACGACGTATAATAGTTAGATATAAGAACATGACCTGCATGTACTCACTGTGTCCGTATGATACTAGTCTATACCATTTACTATTATCTTTCCGAGTATAGCGGTGATCCTAGGGAAAATCCTGCTATCTGCACTGAGGTATTTAAAATTGGGAACGACATCATATGATTGAGTCACAAGTCGATTTTGCATTGGTTCCTCAAGCAAATCTCTCTAATCCCCCTTCTCTATCAATACAGATTACTCGCTTAATTCAGCAGCTGATTGCGCGTTATAGCTTCAAGTTCTGTCTTTCACACGAATCGGGGGGTGTCAACACACGCGTAATCAAAACCCCCAAATGCAGTGGAAGTGACTCCCCTGTTGTCCACATCTGTTTCAATGTCCATTTATACAAGTCTCTTCAGTTAAGAAAGAAGGTCGCTGTTTAGCTGTAAGATTCTAATGATGTTAATGTATCGTCCTTTTAAGGATTGACTGGTTAAATGACTTAATTATAACACATTAAACTTGATCAATAGGGTCTTGTTGTAGTAGATTGTTCGGATAACAAGGAATCCCTCTCCTTTGTAAATGGCGTTTTGAATCCATATCCGGGAGGCATATTTTCAAATGCCACTACGGTGCAGTGCACCCCCTGCCTAAGCCCCACCCAACAACCAATCAGACGCGACCAGCCCAGAAAGCGCGGCCTAGGCAATCAGCTGACTATATGGAACTTGACTTAAAACAGCTTTTTTACTTAAATTGTCAAATAGATTGATTTTTTTAGTTTTCTGTTTTCAAAAAGAGACTATACAATCAATTAGTGTAAGATATCGATAACACAACAGACTAACAAATTCAGTGTACACCTGCCGTCAGCTGACTGTTAAGTTATACGTGTGTTAACCTGGCAGGGAAAGGTAATGGGAAAATGTTCGCAATGATTGGGAAAGTTAGTTCACCCAATGGGAAGATTGGGAAAAGCAAAAAACTTGATTGGGAAAAACTCTAAATGCATTAAATTTAAANATAAAATCAAACTATAAGACAATTTTAAGTAAAAAAAGCTGTTTTTAAGTTGAATTCCATAGAGTCAGCTGATTGCCTAGGCCGCGCTTTCTGGGCTGGTCGCGTCTGATTGGTTGCTGGGTGGGGCTTAGGCAGGGGACCGTTGTGCCATTTGAAAATATCCATCCGGGAGCACTAAACTTCTCATAGATGCTTTATGATATTGTTATCTTAACCTCTCTTTGTTAAATGTTATCTAGCGTAAGCTCGTTAAGCTTATAACACTCGTGAGATATTTCAGCACCTAAGCTTACTGGGGACATGTATAATAAGGCAGATCTCAAACACACAGTCAACAGGAACGTTCAGACCTGCAAGAGATGCGGTTCTACTTGTTCTTAGCTGTCGCAATCCTAGGACCTTCCCTTGGGGCGGCTGTTTGTCCAGGGCCCGGGGTGAACATTTCACCTTGCAGCTGCTCCGACGATGGCCATTTCTCCTGCGTAGGACTGACTGGTGCCACCCAACTCAGAGATATATTATCGCAGGTTTGCATGCCTTCAACTCAGTTCTTATGCAGAAGTTCATAAAACAATTGTAAGAGTCGTTTTCCATAATAACTGATTAGATGTGAAGGTGACATCTTCTGAGAAGAGTCTATAGGACTGTTGTGAATTGATTCTTTGACAGTTTACTTACTTGTACTAAAATCGTTATGCTTTCAGACGTTCCCTGTGAGCAGCTACAAGACCATTATTCTTCGACATTCAAACTTAGGCCGCTTTCCTGACAATGTTTTTGGAGATAAAACCTTTACCTGGCTCTTCACTTACAACTGCACACTGTCGATGCCCTCAGCTCAGACTTTTGGAACCTCCAAACAGTTGTTGGAAGGTATCTTTTTCGATGACAGTACCGTCGTAGATATGCTCAATCTGGACGCCCTGGGAGACGCGGCAACCGACATTATGATACACGATAGCGCTGTCAACAACTTTAAAGGAAATCCGTTTTTACCGAACTTTCGTGGTATCAATGTGTTCAGAAGCACGATTGCCCCTTTGCCCGTGCTAACCAGAGCTCGCTCGATGGATCATGTGATTATTCAGGAGAACGGAAGCGCACTGAAGTCTCTGCCAGCAAATGCTTTTGTTAACTTCCCAAGACTACGAATTCTTCAGCTAGACAGGAATGGCCTAGTTAGCCTTTCCAAGGACTGGCTTACCGTCACCTCGGATAGTTTGAACAAAATTGAACTTCAGTCGAACGAGATAGCTTATATCGAACCGGGAGCCTTCTCTGGTAAGAATTTCTGACTTATTAACCTCTAAGCTAAAGATTTAAGTCCAATCGATGTACATTGAAAAGAGTCAGCTTCCTGTGCTTTACCCTTGCACAAATGTACAGTCTAGAGCCAGAAAAAGGGTCATAAATGGCGGGGGAGTTAGGGTATTATCTTCCGGATTCTGGCAAAACTAACAAACTATAATTTAAGCGAAAACGTGGCTAGTGTATTAAACACCACTAAGTCTACAGGTCGCACTTTTTTTCTGGTGTTGCAGTTACATTCACTTCCTTATGTTAATGTAAGCGTATAGGCTTGTCTGCTACTAAGTTGCATTGGTTTTACGGAATCGTTATTACATGTTCAGGTTTGAGAAGCACAACAACCGTGGACTTGTCGAACAACAAACTGACTACCCTAGCAGAAGTGGTGTTTCGTCCGATACTGAGTATGACCACGCAGGGGAACATCCTAGTTTCTGGTAACACAAACAATGAACGCTTATCATCGCAAGAATTGTACAATCATATTAATTTTGATCATGGCAAAAGTACTCGATAAAGATCGTACAGTCCGGAGCCAATTTAGTAAATCTCGTCGTTAAGTTTCATTTAAAACGATTGGTGGATTTTGCCCAAACAGAATCTTAAAAGTGGGGAAATCAAAATTTTCCACCAATCAGAACCGGTTTCTTTGTGCTCTGATTGTACGCACAGACCAAAATCGTTATGGTCTGAACCCTCAACATTGATGAGAGATATTTAGGTATTGACGCTGATTCGTGTTCTGAGTTACAAGTTTACAATTGCTTGACAACTGCAGGAAACCCACTGGTATGCGACTGCTCCCTGGCTTGGCTCTTCAGAGATCCCGAACTTCGTGCTAAGATAACCGACGGTTCCTGCATCGTCCCTGGAATAGGATCGCGCCCCTTTACCGATGTAGACGTCTCCTTGTTTGTTGTTTGTTGATTGTTGAATTTAATGCTGCCTTTAGGATTTTATTTTGGCAAAAATAACAGACCGACTGAAGCGAAATTTTTAGAATACATTAAGTAATACTAGTTCTACAACTAGTACATTCTGCGCTGCTAAACATTCGACACTTTAAGAGCAATAAGCAATAAACTTTTCTGGAGCAGAATTCTTCCACTAGATTGACAAGGCCTCCCAACCTCTTTCCAGACCAAAGAAAGAAAGGAAATGTTTGAAATCACAACTGAATTTTTCAAAATTGGGTTAAGCAAAGCCTACTTAGTTCTATGCACTGCAAATGTATGGGCTAAGTACATACTACAGCGTGTTATCTGTGTTACTCTTTTCAAGGGAACTTAACGTTGATGTCCTCAGCATTAACGCTAGAGGCTTCCAAACCCTGAAAAAGTTCATGGCTAACCATAACGCAGTGATAGACATGTTCAACTTGGATGCCCGGGGAACGACATTCACCGATCTTCGCATAACTAACCAACGCCATCAATAACTTCAGAGGATTTAAAGGAAACAAAAGGATCATTGTAAGGTTTGCGAGCAACAACTACTGTTCTGTTGAATATACCAACAAACTGATTTTACATTAGAAGATCTATTCCGTTCCATTAATAGTAAAAGGAAGCAAGAATAGCAGTGTTGACAAATTTGTGAAGACAAATATATCAGCATCAACAAATCTACTGCATTGTACAAACCTAACCTATCTAACTACCTATCCATCAATCAATCAATCTATCTATCTATCTATCTATCTATCTATCTATCTATCTATCTATCTATCTATCTATCTATCTACAACAATGCGCAAGATGATATATCTTACATTACATAATATAGAAAGCAACGGAAGAAAAGGCTTACGCACAGGATTGCGACACATTGTAAGTCATCGAACAACCCAAGTGCGCAAATGCATCAACCAATCGGATCCAAATTCACAGAAGAAACGCAACATCCTTACAGCGAGCGCGAGCTGAACAAGAACTTAATCAAATAGACCCAAATACAACTAGACCGCCGCACTTCCGGTGACAAGAAGTATACCTCCTTGGCAGACAGAACCACCCAGAGAAGAAACAATTGTTACAAATAAACTACTACAAACCTTTAACCACGTCAACCAAAACAGAGAACACTGTTTCTTCACAGATGCTTCGAAGGTGACAGGGGATGTAGGCTTAGCATGTATGACGCTCATAGAACCAAAATCACTCAAACCAGACTTCCTAGACAATGAAATAACTTCCACGGGGAAATTAAAGCAAAAACGATGGCGGTTCAGCAAGCTAAGAGACTCCTATTACATAAAGTATTAATTGCAACCGATTCCAAATCGTCAATAGATGTTCTTTGCAGTAGATGGACACCTCAAGATGCGTTTATAGATCGGCGCTGGAAGATAATAAAACTGCTTTATCAGAAGATAAAAATAACACTACTATGGACACCGGCACACACAGGAATGATAGGAAATGAAATAGCCGACCTCATCGCCATCGCCAATCAAACCATCGGCCCACCATCCCAAGAGTCACCAGCTACAACAAGTTAACAACCTATGAGAAAAGGAATGGCAGACACAGTGGACGGAATCAAATACTGGTAGTCATCTTCGAAGCCTTCAACCTTGAATCAAGAAACCTTTAATCAGGATGGTTACTGAAGCTAAGTATTACAAGTTTGCATTAAAAATATGGAATCACTGTTTTCCATCTCCACAGTATCTGTTTCCCATCTCTAAGCGCTCATCACCATGTTGTCCAGTATGCAATGCAATCGGCAGCAGCAAGCACATCCTATTATCAAGTCCAGTGATGGCAGAGAAAAGATGGATTCTTTTGCAAGAACTTCCACAAAATATTCTCCATTTCAATCGAAAAGTGTTTTCCACAGTCCACACAAAACTAAGAATATCAATGTATAACTTGTTTGCAGTTTATGTAGCAATGCTTAGACAATGTAGACAAACTCAGTCAACATAGTTCATAGTATAATTTCAACAACAAAAATTATCGCTAACGTTAATTGTTTCTTTTCCCCCCATTTCATTTGGTGGCGGTAGATTAGAATAGTCAAACGGGGCTCGATAGCATCAATCTTACATTCATACCAGTAGAGTAGAAAAATAGAGTACAGAAGAAAAACTTTTTCCCCATGTGACATGAATGTAGCGTGGCAATAGGCCATAGGCTTTGGCCGAGCTGTAAAACACAAATACAAGGGATACCATATACGACGTATAATAGTTCGATGAAAGAACATACCATGAAAAATGTTTCCAGTTCTATAGGGAATGACCAGTATGCAGTCACTGTGTCCGTATATATTACTAGCTAATACAATATAGTATTATCTGTAATAAGTATAGTGGTTATGGTTATCGAAGGACAAATCCTAGTTTTCTGCACTGGTATTTAAAACTGAAGTGACATTACATGACCGAGTCACTTTTCTCTATTCCCCTTCTCTATCAATACAGATTACTCGCTTAATTCAGCAGCTGATTGCGCGTAGCGTCAACTTCTGTCTTTCACACGAATCGGGGTGTGTCAACACACGCGTAATCAAAACCCCCAAAAGCAGTGGAAGTGACTTCCCTGTTGTCCACATCTGTTTCAATGTCCATGTCCATTTATTCAAGTCTTTTCAATTAAGAAAGAAGGTCGCTGTTTAGTTGTAAGATTCTAATGCTGTTAATGTACCGTCCTTTTAAGGATTGACTGGTTAAATGACTTACGTATAGCACATCAAACTTAACCTATAGGGTCTTGTTGTAGTAGATTGTTCGGATAACAAGAATCCCTCTCCTTTGTAAATGGCGTTTTGGATCCATATCCGGGAGCACTAAACCTCTCATTAATGCTTTATGATAATGTTATCTTTAACTGTCTTTGTTAAATGTTATCTAGCGTAAGCTCGTTAAGCTTATAACACTCGTGAGATATATCAGCACGTAAGCTTACTGCGGACCTGTATAATAAGGCAGATCTCAAACACACAGTCAACAGGAACGTTCAGATTTGGAAGAGATGCAGTTCTGCTTGTTCGTAGCTGTCGCCATCCTAGGCCCTTCCCTTGGGGCGGCTGTTTGTCCAGGGCCCGGGGTGAACATTGCACCGTGCACTTGCACAAACGACATTTTTACCTGCCAGGGGCTGACCAGTGCCACTCAGCTGAAAGAAATATTCTCGCAGGTTTGAAGTTTCCACCACGTATTCATATGGTGACCTATAGATTAACGGTTCACGTGGGCAGGAAATGTTGAATTATTTAGTAAAATTACATGCAGACTAATCAAGTTACACTTTTTTTGTGCAAGATTGATTACCTCGAGTTACACTTTTTTTAATTTCTTGTTTGACCCTTCAGAGTTTGACCCTTCAGTTGAGTTCAAGCTGAAAATTTTTTTCCACAGAATTTTCCAACTACTTCGTTGGCCAGTATTTATCTTCAATCCTCCAACCTAGGTCGTCTTCCCGACAATGTCTTCGGCGATAAATCCTTCACCGCGATTCAAATTTTCAATTCCACGGTGTCGATTCCATCCGCCAGGACTTTCGAGGCTTCCAGACCTTTCCTGAATACCTTCAGCATTCACCTTTCCAGCGTGGTAGATATGGTCAACCTAGAAGCGCTGGGAGAGGCACTTGTTGAATTGGACATTTACGACAGCAAAGTTTACAACTTCAAAGGAAACCCGATTCTACCGAACCTGCGTACTATTGATATGAGAAGAAATACTTTACCATCTATGCCTGTGCTGACAAGAGCCCGGTCGGTGACCAGCATCATGATCGTGGAGAACAGCAACACGGTGAAGTCGTTGCCAGCCAATGTTTTCGCCAATTTTCCTAAACTGGAGCTACTTCAGTTGACCTACACCGGTCTCGTCAGTCTCTCTACAGACTGGTTCAACTTGAACTCGGAGAGTTTGCATTCTATTTACCTGAATTCCAACAGTATAGCCTACATCGAGCAGAGAGCTTTCTCTGGTAATTTCATGTTTTTCTTCTTCTTTTATTTGTTCGCCTTGTCAAATTACGAGAAGCCTTTTCCAACTATGAATTTGTATCCTCGGGAAAAGCGGTAGAGCCAAGGTCTCGCCCATTGTGAAACGTAAGTTGATCAAGTCTGTTAGTTTGACATTGCCTATCTCTATAATTTCAGGCTTGCGAAGTACAACATCCGTTAACTTGATAAACAACAAACTGACTACACTGGAGGAAGACGTATTCCGTCCGATTCTCGGCATGACTCAGAGAAGCATTTTGGTTGCTGGTATGTATGAGTGGAATGACCAGCGGCAGTAGTAGAGATGAAATCAACAGTCGCAATAAGATTCGATGATGGTATATGTAGTGATGATGTACAAGTAGTGTGATAGATATCTATAGTATAGTTCCCTATTATAGTATAAGCACTATGATAGTATGGTAGATGTACAAGTGTAATGACTAGTGACAATAGTAGAGACCAAAATCGCCCTGGGAGACGCGCGTAGATTCAGTGATGGATTTCACCTAAACTTATCCACAGCATTGAATATCGTAATAGAACTTTATTATATAATGGACGTTATAACATAATAATATAATATGCTATAATATAATAACTTGATGAGATGATGACAGTATAGTAATAGATCAGTTTTGGTTATGGACGTCACAATAGCGTATATTACGTGCCCTCTTTCGTTAACACTGTGGAGTTTACAGTATTAACTTACGAACACATTATGAACAATAGGGAACCCGTTCGTTTGCGATTGTTCCATGGAGTGGCTCTTCAAGGATCCTGAACTATTAGCCAAAATTACTGACGGTTCCTGCGAAATTCCCGGGGTCGGATTGCTTACCTTTAATAAACTGGACGTTTCTGTATTTAACGACTGCTGAACAGCAGCTGGAAATCTTCCGGATTGAAACAAAAAAGTCATGGGAACTACGACATTTGCAGGTCACATATCAAGTGTGTTCTATTGCAAAGCGGCGTTTCCTGCAAATACGGTAAACCCTCTTGAGTAATAGTGAAATGGTCTGGAATAAACTCTTTGCATATCAGAATCCTCTTCGTTCTAAGAGTGTTCCAAAACCATATCCGGGATCGCTAGACTTCTCGTTAACGCTATATGATATTGTTATCTTAAGCTGTATTTGTAATTCCCCTTGTTAAATGTTACATGTTATCTAGCGTAAGCTCTATAAGCTGGTAACACTCGCCGCATAAGCTATTGTAGACCTATATAATACAGCAGTTCCAAAACACAGTCAACAGAACCGTTGAGACTTGCAAGAGATGCAGTTCTACTTGTTCGTAGCAGTCGCAGTCCTAGGACCTTCTTTTGGGGCGGCGGTTTGTCCAGGGCCCGGGGTGAACATTGCACCGTGCACTTGCACGGACGACAGTTTTACCTGCCAGGGACTGACCAGTGCTACTCAGCTTAAAGATATATTCTCACAGGTTTGACTCGTGTTTGACGCGCTTTAAATCACCCTTAAGCGCTTTAACTGTTGAAATAGATGGGAAACATTTCTGTCCTAGCCAATATCCTAAATGTTTAGGTAGGCAGAGAGATAGAACGGTCGATCGATTGAGATATAGATGGATAGATAGATAGATAGATAGATGGATAGACAGATATATAGATAGATAGATAGATAGATGGAAAGATGGATAGACAGATATAGATAGATAGATAAATATATAGATAGATAGATAAATAGATAGATAGATAGATAGATAGATAGACAGACAGATAGACAGATAGATAGACAGACAGATGGATAGACAGACAGACAGATAGACAGATAGACATATAGACAGATAGATAGACAGACAGACAGATAGACAGAGAGACATATAGACAGATAGATAGATAGATAGATAGACAGATAGAGAAAGAGATAGATAGATAGATCGATAGATAGATAGATAAATAGATAGACTGCGGGTTAATTTAACATATCCTTATTATGCTTCCAGACTTTCCCTGTGAGAGATCTAGCCAAAGTTACTATTCAGCAGTCTACTCTAGGCCGGCTTCCCGACAATCTCTTCAGCGACAAGTCTTTCAGAGAGCTTTACATCTTGAACAGCTCACTGTCGATGCCCTCAGCATTAACTCTAGAGGCTTCCAAACCAGTCCTGAAGAGTTTCATAGTTAGTGACAAAACCGTGATAGACGTGTTCAACCTGGATGCCCTAGGAGAGGCCCTCAGCTATCTTCGCATAACTACCAGCGCCATCTATAACTTCAAAGGAGATCCGTTTCTACCACAGCTGACTAATATTGACATGTTTCAGAATACGTTACCTCACTTTCCTCTGCTAACTAAAGCTCGCTCAGTAGCACAGATCGCCATTCGTTCTAACGGGAACTCTTTGAGGTCGCTGCCTCCAAATGCTTTTGCTAATTTTCCTAAGCTACAAATGCTAGACCTTGCATACAATGGTCTAGTTAGCCTCTCGAAAGACTGGTTTAACTTCAACTCGGATAGTTTAGGCGCTGTCTACCTTTATTCCAACAGTATAAGCTACATCGAACCGGGAGCTTTTTCTGGTAAGTTACCTCAGCTTTCCTTCTGTTGCATTAAACGTTACAATCTTATCAGACACTTCAACTTATATGGTTTGGTACCACACAAACCTCTTCGAGATACCCAAAAACTAGTTGTTTGCTAGTTGCAATGACAAGCTAACTGAAAATACCATTGTCTTTCGTTACAGGTTTGCGAGCATCAACTACCGTTTTGTTGGAGGGCAACAAATTGACTACTTTAGAAGAAGACGTGTTCCGTCCAGTTCTTGGCATGACGACCCAAGGAAGGATTACGTTTGGCGGTAACAATGAATATAAGGATACAAGAAGTTGGTGTAACTATAGCTGTATTACGAAACTATGTGCTCTTATATAACTACTATTACTGCACTGTCGCGATTTTCTCCGTTTTTCAACCTTTACGGTGTATCAGGTTGAAAAATTTATTCAACCTTTTGACGCTTTTAGTTGAACAATTGGATGGTTGAAGACTTAGCTGGTTGAATATTGGTCGGTAGTTTGTGTTGGTTGGAGAATGCGCTGGTTGAAAAATAGGCTGGTTGAAGTAGATTTGCTCTCGCCAGCTAGTTGAAGCATTAGCTGGTTGAAGACTTAGCAGGTTGAACATTGCTCGCTNCATGACGACCCAAGGAAGGATTACGTTTGGCGGTAACAATGAATATAAGGATATAAGAAGTTAGTGTAACTATAGCTGTATTACGAAACTGTGTTCCTATTGGGATAACTACTATCGGTATAAAGCCAAGTACCCTAAAGTAGTCATACTAGTAACTGATTTACTAGTAGTTTTAGAAATTGTATATCACTGCAGAATGCAACCTTTTTAGAAAGAATGAAGTTTGCTGATTTGGTTATTGATGACGTCACATTCACGTGACAGTTTTTTTGTTTATTATCTATTGTGAAGTTTACATAGTATTAACTTATGAATACATTATGTACGACAGGAAACCCAATCGTGTGCGACTGTTCCATGGCCTGGCTCTTTCGAGATCCCGAGCTGCTAGCCAAAATAAGCGACGGTTCCTGCGAAATCCCTGGGATCGGACAGGGTCTCTTTACCGATATAGACGTCTCCGTATTTAGCGATTGCTGACCGGTAGCTTCAAACCCGAAGATCTTAAATAGTTTAATCAACTACGATATACAGATCACTTAACCTGCATTGTTCCAAACCGGATTTCTGCGTAGAATACACTTAGCCTTTTGAGGTGTACAATCTTTCCGATGTAAAAATCAAATTTAGGTTTAAGTAGTTTTTACTGGAACATCATCTACGTCATCTGCCTCTTTTCGTGCTGGTCCGTCACTCGCATTTTTTATATGCGTTTAGTTCATATTAGATATATAGTTATAATGTTATGTTAGTATGTTAAACTATATCAGTTAAATATGAAGTATGCCATCTGCTATTAGTTATAATGTTAACTAAGTTTATGTTCTACAAAGTTACGTATTAGAAGCTATAAGTGCATGTCAAACGAAGCATGCCATGGTGCCAAAGAAAGGGTCACTACTATACGAAGTTTAGCA
>JAIQCU010002351.1:0-11435 GCA_022114935.1 Leptestheria dahalacensis
GAAATGCTGCCATCCCCGTACAGCGACTCATTGCCCCTGATCACCGACTCAACGCGGCGGCGCTCTTTCTCTGGATTTTTTGCGGTAGCAATGCCTTGACTCAGCGCTTCGCGTGCAGTCATCCCGGCTCGCATGCCGGTCAATAAGCGGCGCGCATCGCCATCACCGAGATTATGGAAGGCGTAGACGTTCGCATCATCGTTCTTACCGCCGAACCTTCGCCCTTTCTCGATGTTCTCCTTGGTGAATTCGGCCAGCATCTGCGCCTGCAACTGTCGATTGCCACGGTGTTTGCTGGCCTGCTCGACCGTCAAGTTTCCAGCGCCCTCCACGCCGTACTTTGCCCCGTGCCGGTTCAGCGTATCGCGCCATGTGCCATCTAAAAACTGTCCGTATCCGTGGGCGCTTGATAAGCGGATTCTCGTACCGTCCTTTTTCTTCTGGATCGGCATCGCGTCCTCATTGAATCCGCTCTCGAAGTGCGCGATTTTTGCCAGAACCCCAGCATCAACGCCGGCCGCATTCGCGGCACCCACAATATTCCCCTTTGCAGCTTGCCAGCGATTCGCCACAGCAGTGACGCCCTTCCCGGCGCCCTTGCCGAGCGACTGCGCCGCCTGCTCAACCATGCCGCCCGCCTGTTGCGCCTGCCCCGGCGCCATCCTCCCCGTACCCACCTCATACCCGGCGCGAACCTGACCAACAACACGGCCACCAGCACGCGCCGCACCCGTCAGCCATCCCGCATCCGCTTGACGCTGGCCAGCCTCCCACGCCCTTACATCGCCCTGCCCGCGCACCCCGGCCGTGTTCGCCGGTTCCTCGACCTTGCCGCCCGTCGCCTCGTTGAAGCCGCGCATTGCCGCGCCCCCGACTTCTGCGGCCTTATCCTTCACGGCACCAGCCGCTTGACCAACCTTTTCCTTGGCGGTGTACGCCGCCTGACCAACAGCCTCCTTCACTGCCTCGACATTCACGCCCATTTTTTTCAGGAATGCCCCGGACGCCGCCAGGACGCCATCGAACATGCCTGAAACCTTGTCCCACCCGGATTTCAGGTAACCCACCGCCGAATCCACCAGGCGCGTCACTGCGCCGGCAATGTCGGCCTGCCGTAGATCGTTCACGAACCCGCCCATGCGCTCGCCGATCACCTCGCCAGCCTTGTCGCCGAAGAACATGCCTGCAGCGCCACCGACCACGGAACCGATTGCGATACCGACCGGCCCGCCAATGGCGCCAACAATGGCCCCCAGCTTCGCGCCGCCAACCATTCCGGCCAGCCCGCCAATCGTCGAACCAGCGGCACGGCCAATGCGCCGGTCCTTCTGCTCCCGGGTCATTGTGGAATCGTTCTCTGCGGCCATCGCATCCGAGGCACCGCCCAACAATGCCAGCGCGCCACCGATCAATGGCAGGCGGCGAAGCAATCCCTTCCCGAGCGAGGCCAGCGCGCCACCGGCAGCACCGGCCATCCCAGCTAACGGAAGCCCGGGAAGCCTACCAAGCCACGAACCACCGCCGCCACTCCCCCCGCTTGCCTGCGGCACCGGCCTTGCCTCTATGTCCCTGAGCGCGCGCAGTTGTGCGCGATTGAACGAAGATTCCTCGCGGCGCAGTGACCGCAATTCACCAAAAATTCGCCGGTACCACGGCGAAGCAGCGCCAGGACCATTGGCAGCGCCGGAAGCCTCCGATTCGCGGCGCACAAAGGGAAGCGCTACCCGGCCAATGCCACGCATGCCGGTAAGCACGCCCCCGGCAATTTTGAAAAGTTCGCGCGATGCAATGATGCTTGGATCAACCTGGGAGCCATTGCCGGTTGCTGCAACAGGAGCGCGCAGCATGGCGGCTATTTGTTGCGCCGTGCCTGAAAAACCGCTCGCATCTCCACGCTTCGGCGCGGCAGGTGCTACGAATCGGCCTTTGTCGCCGCGTTGTCGCTCGATCATCTGCATCACGCGATTGAATTCCGTTGATTTCCGCGCGTCAATGTTCGAAACCGTGTCGCCAGCTTGCACAAAGATCGGCAGGCCAGCATCGGAACCGCTTCGCCTTGGCGTCGCAGGCTCCCCGCTTGATCGCATCAGCGCGGTCCCGGCTTGCGCTCTCAGCCCGATTCCGGCGATCGTATCGGCCGTCCTGAGTACGCGCGAAAGCTCGCGCGGCATGGATTGGCCGCCTCGCGCCAATGGGGTTGCAACCGTCGCAGCGGTTTTGCCGGTCGGTGCGGCACTGCCAGAACCCTTGCCGCCTTTGTTTTCTGCCAAAAGTCCCCGGATCGCTTCAACGTTGCGATTGATGCGGCTCAGAATGCTCTCGCCTTCGCCACGCTTGAAAAGCGGCATTCCGTCGATCAGAAACCCTTGCGGGTCCGATTTCAATGTGCTCATGGTCATCCTTTGCGGCAAGCTGCGCCGCGCGTTGTTTGATTTTCTCGCGCTGCTCTGAGCACTTTGCGCGAACATATGCCAAAGCGGCCTTGACTCCATATTTCCCCATCAAGCGGGATGCGTTGTTTTCTGCCGTCTTTTCCGAATACCCCGCCCGAACATATGCCGCACTGGCGTTCCGAAACGGGCCTCGCGCTCATACGCACGTATAGGTGTCAGAAAACTCCCTAGTGCGCGCACGCAGGCGATTGCGGCCTTGATACCAGCCGTTACCAGCAGGCCGGGGCGTGGACTTAATCGCCACGCGCGCGCATGTAGGCCACAGAAAACTCACGGCTCACGACCCCGAAAGCGCACCGCCATTTCGCCCAAAATCTCAATCAGCGGCTCCAGGTCCGCCCGCGCCACTTCGTCCGCGCGCAGTTGCTGGCATGTATGCGCGGCGTGCCGTTCTGCCTGACGTAGCACGCCTTTCAGGTTATCCATCGCGGCCAACAGCGGTGCGCCGCCCCGCAATTCCTCCCACTGGTCGACGTTCAACTCGCACATTCGGCTGAATCGCTCGATGACTTCGTGCGCAGCAACGCCCAGATCCACGGAATTTGCGACAACCTGCGCCAGCCCCGCGAATCGCGCCATTCGGCGCCCGTGCTCGGTTGTGCTTCGGTGCATCAGAACGGACCATTGCGATACGAGGCGCCTACGGAATGCGGCCTCTGGCGTTTCAAGATCTTCGAACTGATCGGTCACGCCAAGCAGAAAGTCCGCAGTCACGCCCAAGACTTGCGCCGCCAGCGCGACGACGGAAAAAGGCAGTTCAAAATCACAATCTCCAGCTTCAAGGCGCATCAACCGGGGTTGATTTTCGAAGCCAAGCAGCGGAAAAAGCTCCATCGTTGACAGCGCGTTGAGTTCTATTCGCGCCCATCGGACCCTCTCACCGAAAATCTTTCGCACCGCCGTATCGAGGTATTTTTTGGAATTCTCGGTAGCTGGCGGCCTGAAAATCCGCGTGTCCTCGTCAACTTCGATAACAACGGGTTTAGATGTACCAGCGGGCCAAGCCGGAGCCGGCGTTTGCGGCTCCCGCTGCATGCCCGGCAATTCGTCGCCGGGTTCCGTCATCATGCCGACGGCCCGCGCGAATCCCGCGGCTTCAATTGCCTGCCGGATCACGCCCGTAAATTCTTTGATTTCAGCCAGCGGCGAACGGTCGGACTCACGGCTTGCCAGCAGCGCGGCAACCTTGATTCCGTCGGTGAGTTCGCTGGCAAGCTCGGCAATCCCTGCGGCGGCGTTTTTCGCCGCTGCGTGCAAGGCGCGATTATTTGCAACCGCCCCATCAATGCCATCCCGATCTGCATCGGGCCAGTTGTGGCGGTCGGTCAGTTCGATGAATTTCGTCAGATCCAAGTTCATTGCCAATTCCCCGAAATGGGCCGTAGGGTCTTTTTTTTGACCAGGGGCACCCAACCCCTTGCCGTGATTAAAAAATCGCGTCAGTGCTTCATATCGCAAGCCGCAGGCGGGTCGTCGAGTGCTGTCAGGGTGTCAACGATCAGAACCAGCGCCGGATTGCCGTCGCACTCGTCGACCTCGATCCGCCCGGCTGCCTGCACCGATTGCCCAGCGTCAAGGCCGGATGCAATTGCGAGTGCTTGGCGGTTCAAGCACACCAGCACGCACTCGAACGATTTGCCGGGTTCAAGCGATCGCGGAACCGCGATGTGGACGTAGATCATCTGTCCGTTGATCGCCGACCACCGAACGGGACGAATCACCGTCCCGACCAAGCTCGCCAGCGCCGCGCGTGGCATTGCTCGCTCAATCTCGGCCTGCGTCAAGATTGGCACGAGCGCGGTCATTCGACCCCCCCAATTTCCAGCGCAGGCGTTTTTCCGGCCTGACAAAACTCCCCGCTCGAAGGCCTCTCCCCAGCCTCCTTCTCGGCGGCGATCACCAGCAGCGCCAGCCATGAATCACCAATTTCGGGCTGCATCACGCCACCACACCCAGAAGCTTCGCCTCGTTGAAAATCGGCGCATCGGCAAGGTAATCGTTGATCAGCGTCGCATCGACTCTCAGCTCGGCAATCTTGCGCAGAACTTCGGCAGTAGCGTCGGGCGACTGCGCCGGCAATACGGCCTGAATCTGGTCGTCGTTCAGGCCGGCTACGCGTAGCCGCTCGGTCATCTCAGTGCGGGCGTGCTCCGCGCTGGCGAGTTGCGCCTCAAGACGCTGCACCTCATCATTGAGCGCGTCACGCTGGCGCCAGGCTGCACGTCGCATGTCGGAGGTTTCCTTGTATCGCGCCTTCCAGCGCGCCTCCGCCGCTTCGATCTCAGCCGCGAGTCGTGCCCTTGCGTTCACCGCCCCACGGCCAAAATCCACGATCTCCTCCATAATGCTGCGACCCGACACACGGCTTGCACGCACGGCATCGGCGGCAATTGCGTAGCTGGCGCTCTTCCAAAGTGCGGCGATCTCGTTAGCGACATACGTCGCAGCCATCGTTACCGGCCGCGAGTTAAGCGCCCGATCGATCTCGTGCTGTAGTTCGACATCGCTGTCGGTGTTCAGGGACTTAGCGAGTAGATTTTCGGCGTCAAAGTTCATTGTGTCGTCCAATTTGATTTTTTGCCCATCGGGCGGTTTTTTTGCCTTGGGTGTAGTTCTGCACTTGGCTCGGCGTTAAAAATGCGCCAGTGGCCCGTTTCGTTGATGCTTGGCTGGTTACTTGAGTTGATGCCTCTCGCGCTGTTGGTCATGCCGCAACCCTCCCGCCCCGGTACTGCTGAAACCCTCCTGATTTCCTCGGCGCCTCGGGCTGTTCGATTGGCCACGCCCCGGCGTAATCCGTCATGCGAACCGTAGCGGCGTCGAACGACAGCGGCACCACGCCTGTCCGCCCGGCGCGTTGCTTGGCAATGTGGACCTCGACCAGGTCGTCGGGCATGTGCGCCTCGTCGCCGTAGTAGCTCGGGCGATGCAAGAGCAACACCAGATCAGCATCCTGCTCAATATCGCCGGAATCCCGCAAATCCGACAGCAGCGGTCGCTTGTTAGGGCGTCCCTCGTTTGCGCGGTTCAACTGGCTCAGGACCAGCAGCGGGCAACCAAGCTCCTTTGACAGCGCCTTCAATCCGCGCGAAATTGCGCCGATTTGCTGCGTCCGGTTCTCGCCTCCGGTCGCGCGCATCAAGCCCAAGTAGTCCAGCACCACGAGGCGCAGCCCCCGCTCGCGCTTGACGCGCATTGCCTTCGCGCGAACCTGCGTCAGGGTCAGGCCGGGTTGGTCGTCGATCAGCAGCGGCAGGTCGCCAAGCCCCTGCACGGCGGCGGTCAGTCCATCCCATTCCCGGTTGCCAAGACTCCCGGACAGAATTGCGTCATGCGCAACAACGCCAGTCATGGCAATCGCACGCTCGACCAGTTCGCCGCGCGCCATTTCTAGGCTCAGGAAAAGCACCGCGCCATCGGCGTTCGGATCTCGCGCAGCGCCAACGGCGACGGCGAGCGCGAAAGCTGTCTTGCCCATGCCGGGCCTGCCGGCACAAACGATCATTTGCCCTGCACGCATGCCGTTCAGCGCCCGGTCCAGGCGGTGCAAGCCCGTGCGCAGTCCGCTCGGCTCTCGACCCTCAGCGCGGCGTTCAATCGCTTCGAGCGTTGCGCCCAGCAGGTCGCCAATGCTTTGCGCCTGGCTCGCCTGGCGGTTCTCCCCAACCTGCGAAAGCGCGGCCTGCGCCTGCTCGGCAACCTGCTCGACGGTCGCGGCCCCGGCGTCCAGTTGCTCGACGGCACCGCGAAGCAGCGCGGCCAATCGGCGGCGGTCGGCATGCTGGCGGACGATGCGGGTGTGCGTGGACACGTTCGCCGTGCTCGCAACGGCGCTCGCCAAGGCGTTCATGTGCACCAACCCGCCAACGGCTTCGGCCTTGCCTTCGGCTCGAAGAACTTCCCATGCCGTAATCGCATCGATCGGCTTGCGGGCCTCGATCAACCGGCAGCACACGTTGAAAATGATTCGATGCTCGGGAAGCGCGAAGTCGTCGGCTTGCAACCCAGCATCGACAACGCGGTCGAATGCCGCAGGCTCGATCAACAGCGCGCCGATTACGGTTTGCTCGGCGTGCAACGCAATGTCTGCGCTCATGCTGCCTCCCGGTGGTACTTGCCTTCAAGGACTGAAACCAGGTTGTCCTCGCTTCGAACGAACCAATCGAGTCCCGGTAGGAACGGCGCTCGGTCCTTCGCGTGCGTCCTGCCGCTCAGGAAGTCCGATTCCCCGATGTACTCGAACAGAATCCGCCACCAGTCCAGGGTTTGCCGCTCGGGATCGGCTCGCCAACGCGCTTGCAAGTGCCTTCTCCGCTTCTCCGTCCATGCAGCGATTCGGGGATGCTGCGGCAGGATGCGGTGGTATTCCTCAATGATTTTTTCATGCGGGCATGCAGGCAGCTTGTCATCCTGCGCAGCAGGTGACGGCGAATCCGAAGGTTCGCCAATTTGTTTTAAAAAATTCTCCCTCTCCTTCTCCTTCTCCTTCTCTTTGCTTCGAAGGCTCTCCGAAGCCCCTTCGAAGGGGCTATCATCGGAAGCATCTTTTTCGCGCCATTTCCGCAGGTGAAAAGCACGCCCGTATTTCTCGAAAAAGCAATCCAGAAAAGGGTTTTGCGGCAATCGGTCGTACTCAGCCTGAATGCCCTTGCAGCGGTTGTCTGTCGGCTTCAGTTGCTCGGCAATCTGGTAGCCAGCCATTTCCGGCACCCACACGATTTCAGTCGCCGGGTCATAACTGCAAAACCCCGCTTCCGAGGCCCTTCGAAGCCCCTCCGAAGCCCCTTCGAAGGGTAGGCCGGTTTCGTGTGCAATGAAGGCAACCGGGCAGTAAAACAGCCCGATCATGTTTGCGTGCGGCGATGTGAGTAGGTACATGGCGACAATTTGCGCCTCCATGCCTTGTCGCCGTAGGGCTTTCCCGGTCTCGCCGACCCAGAATAGCGGGCTAATCTTGGCGAATTCGCGCATTACTCCCACCCCTCGACAATGATCGGCGGGCGATGCTCGTACCTACTGGCGTCAAGGCCACGCAGCAGCGTGATCAGCAGCAGCGCGACGCAATGCCGCTTGTTTGCGGGGCTTGATGCGAACTTGACGCAACGCGCAATGCTGTCGGCCTCGCGAAGCCGAGCACGAGAAATTTCCGCTTGCGCTTCGTAAACGTTGCGTTTACAATGATCGTTAAGATGTAAAGCTGAGTTCATTCGCGTGATCCTCGGTTTTTGAAAGCCCTGGCCTGGACGCCGGGGCTTTTGTCTTTGGTGGTCATAGCTTCATTCCTTCCCGGCAGAGTCGTTCGATAACTTCAGCCGGCCAAAGTGCGCGCCGTCCGAGCTTGGTGGGCGCCGGAACTTTGCCGTTTCGCACCCACGTTTTCCAGCATGATTGGCTGATCGGCAAAATGCCGTCAGGTTTGTGAATCTGTTTGGCGTCAAGCATCTTCTGCATTTACAACTCTCCTTTAATCGACCTCAGAGGAACTGAGGTGAATTTCATTGTCCATCGCGCCATATGGCGCTTCAGCGGCACTTTTCCGAATTTGTAGCGGCATCAAAAACGACGGGCAGCACCAAGCGGTGCCGACGAAAACCGTCCGGCGCTTGTGCGTCATTGATGGATTGCTGCGCCCAGGGCGAACCGGGCGCAGCAGGGCGGATTAGGTCAGTGCGGCATCCGGCAGCGTGCCCAGCGCATCACCCTCAAGCTCAACCAAGAGATTCGATTGATTCTGCGCGAGATCGCGCACCAGTCGGACGGCCTCGGCCAGTGTCGGATCTAGCTGAATCGCGCCCTGGCCGGCGATCAGATTGGCTAGCGCCTCGATCTGCCGTAGGCCGGAGCGCGCGGTTTCCGCAAGATCCTCGATAGCGGGGCGTGTTTCCCGCTTGTAAACGCAGTGTTTATTTTTTGCGGGTTCTTGCGTAGAATTGGTTATGTCAGTCATGGTTGCCCTAAAAAGATTGTGACTACCCGACGCGGACGGTGTTGGAGCACCTTCCGCGTCACCTTGCCTGAATCCGTCAGGCAGCGGATTTGCGAATCGGTGTCACGACGCTTTCGGCGTCATCAATCACCCGATCACAGAATTTGCTCCAGTCCTCCATCATCCGGCGTCGCTTCTCCAGCAGGGTGCCGCGCCGATATGCAGCCTCGACCGCATTCGGGATCTTGTGCGCGAGCGCCATTTCCGCGACTTCAGACGGATACGCGGTCAGTTCGGCAATCCAGTCGCGGAACGCGCTCCTGAAGCCGTGCACAGTAACGTCTGCCCGGTCCATACGTTTCAGCAGGGCTGCCATCGCCATATTCGACAGCGGACGGCCACGCACCGAAAACACATGATCGCCTTCACATGACGCGCGCGCCTTGTCGAGCACGGTCAACGCCGCATCGGAAAGCGGCACCACGTGCTCATTGCCTGCTTTCATGCGTAGCGCCGGGATCGTCCAGGTAGCGCGCTCGAAATCTATTTCAGACCACAGCGCGCCGATGATTTCGTTTGTTCTGGCGGCGGTCAAGATCGTGAATTCCAAGGCCAGCGCCGCTACCCCTTTCTGCGCTCGCAATTCGACCATGAAGCGCCCTATTTCGAGATAGGGAAGTGCCGGATGGTGCCGCGCCGTTGCCTTCTGAACGATCGCCGGGGCGGTCAGCAAATGCTGCAAGTGCCCACGCCAGCGCGCCGGGTTCTCGCCGCTTCGATAACCGCGGACCTTCGCCCAATCAAGGATCAGTTCGATTCGGCTTCGAAGGCGTGAGGCGGTTTCGTTTTTTGCCTTCCAAATTGGTTCGAGTATCTTCAGCACAAGCCCGGTGTCTACGTCCGCTGGCGCCAGATTGCCGACAAGCGGAAAGGCGTAGGTTTCCAGGGTGTTACGCCATTGTTGGGCGTGCTTCGCGTTTTTCCATCGGGTATCCGCTTTCTCGGAAATGTACCTTTCGCAGCATTCTGCGAACGTCATTACCCGGGCTTTCTCGGCGGCCAATTCAGCCTTGCGCCGCTTCTTTTCGGCGTTCGGGTCCAGACCGTCGCGCACCATACGCCGCAGCTTGAAAAGCTCCTCGCGGGCTTCACCAAGCGTCCAGTTTGCAAACGGACCGATCTGGAACAGCCCTTCTTTCCCGGCAAATTCATAGCGGAACTGCCAATACTTGTTGCCGTCAGGCCGGACCAGTAGAAACAGCCCGCCACCGTCACGCAGGCGATAGGGTTTCGCTGACGGCTTCGCGTTTCGGCACTCAAGATCCTTCAGCAGCTTCTCGGGCATGGTTCGGCAATGACGTTTCTTGTTATCCGCCAAGTTACCCGGAATTTTTTTGTCCGTCAATAACTAAGTGTGACCCGTTATAGCCAAGGCGTTTAGTTAAGTCATTGATAATAAACGGTTTGTTTACTTTATGCCTGCTAGCCTTTGCCAGTCATTGCCAGTCGCTGCTAGAAAGTTAGAATCCAGTTTGAGGGACACCCTCTCCGCCAGAACAAAGCCTTTCATCCCGCTCCGCGGGGTTGCAAGGCGCTCAGAGCCCCGCACCACGCGGGGCTTTTTGCTATTGGCTCAATGAGTCGCCTGGCTCAACCCCAAAGCGGTGGTTTGATCGCCATTAAGGCAAACACCACAACCATGACGGCGAATGCCGGGTAGCCTAGGCCTTCCCACCATTTGGCCATTCGCCAGTATTCATCCGGCAATACGAGTTCCCCACGTCTGGCGTAATCCGCTGCGATACGTGCCATGCGCAACTGCAGAACAACGACCGGCAACCAGCAGGCGCCAGCAAACAGGTACAAAGCGAATGAAAGCACCAGCCAGGGGCTATCCAGCGGCCATCCAGCCATCCACACCATCATGAATCCCGTTGCTGGCTGGATGATGACGGCTGGCGTCGTCATCATCCAGTCCGCCTTGACGACGAGGCCTGCGACGACGTTCTGTGCTTGGACGTTGCCGCTGCGGTTGGCCATGAACAGGTAAAAGGCCGTGCCGAATCCGGTGCCTACCAAGATGACGCTGGAGATGATGTGAATAGTTTTGATCCACAAATATGCGTTCATGACTGTTCCTCTTGGTGGGGCCAGCCGGTTCGCTTCCACATTAACGCGATAATCGGCAGGTTTTTCAGTAGCGGCCCGAACGGATGAGCCCATGCTTCGGGCGCCATGGCCGTGGCCAACGTCGTCAATAGGATCGTGACGCATACTTGGGCGCGGTAAGTGGTCGCGCTGGGGAATATGACGAGCCACAGGCCCATCAGTACATCCAGCGCAATCCCCCCGGCGACGGCCAAAGAAATCCAGCTCTCAGGAACCCAGCCCGACTGTCGCACCAGCTCATGACTGATGGTGCCCCAGCCTAGCCAAGAAACCCAGGCGGTTCCGATCCAAAGCAGTATCAAGGTCCACCGTGTCATCTGCTGCCTTTTAATTTAGTTATTTCTGTATAAAAAGAAATATCAACTCAAAAAAATGCATTAGTTCTCGTTGCGTACAAATTTCTGGATCGATGCGCCAAGCCGCATCAGTCGTTCCAGTGTGGTTGGCGAAAGGCGCAGCATTTCTTCAGTCCAGATTCCCAAGGTTTGCATCAGGCGCAGGGTTTCGTGCACACGATCCTGTGCATCGGCAGATTCGTTTTCGAACTCCGGCGAGTTAACCAGAGACTGGAGCATCTGCACGGTTGGTTCGAATTCGCGCTCTTTGCGTTCGCGTACGATGATCCGAAACAACTCCCAGACGTCTGAAGAAGTTTCAAAGTAATCGCGGCGATCTCCGAGCATCTGCGTCTGTTTTACCAAACCCCAGGCGAGTAGCTCCTTCACGCTGTTGCTCACATTGGAACGGGCCACGCTCAGGGTTTCGGCGATTTCCTCGGCGTGCAGCGGACGTCCATGAAAGTACAGAAGGGCATGAATCTGGGAAACGGTGCGGTTGACACCCCAGGCGGTACCCATTTCACCCCAGTGCACAATGAATCGTTGAGC
>JAIQCU010002352.1:0-11692 GCA_022114935.1 Leptestheria dahalacensis
TACGTGCGGTCGAGCACTGCACTGGCACTCTTTGTTTCAGCCATTTTCTCTTGTCTCCTCTTCTAAGCTTGCATTATTTCAGTTGGATTACATTGAAAAGAGCCTTCTGTCTTGTTTGCCGTCTGCCATCCAATACTTGATTACTACTATGGATATATGATATAGCAAATGGATTAATACATGATAAATTCACTTGGATATGAACCACTTGTTAAAACCAGATAGCAGAGCCCACGAGGATATCTGTGGTTGTGTGTTGCACCATAGAAATGATACCAAAAAAATTGCTCGTGTCTGTACTTCATATTTGTGTGACTTGGTATGGGAATAATGTTGGATGGTATAACCGCCATTTGCCTGAGATGAACGAGGAAGCATCACCATTGGGCGGCTTCCTCCGGCCGAGGTTTGTCTATTAGCCCTTGGGCGGTTAGCAACAGCCGTAGTCTGTTTGTTACCGCGTTCTTCACTACGGGGTGAACCTTTTTTAAAGTCTTGCGCATAAAACCGTTATAGCATGTTGAAACGATGTATCTGCTTTGGCGTCGTATTTGGTCATTACATGTGAATTGAAGTGTGCATAGAATCCAATCTGGCATATCAGCCCCTTAAGTGAAGCCCCGAGCAGCTCCACACACTTACTTGGCCCAAAAGGAATTTAGTTCACGTGGGACCAGGCGCGACCAAACGATCGTCGTACTATTTTGGCCAAGAGAGTGCTGAGTTGTAGTCCTTCCTCTCTGCCGCTTTTAGCTGCTTATGTAGACTTTGTGGCCAAATCAACGCGAATGCTCGTCAACGTTCTTCAAGGGCGAGTAATGTATTGAACCTGCCGTTTAGGGTCATGTGACTCGAGATTTGTTTTTCAGCTCGGATGCAGGAGGTTTCTCGAGTGCCACCGAGGACAGTGACCTTGTAACCTTGAGTTATTGTTTTTATCCGTCTAGCAGTACCTCGGCTTATGAAGGGTGAACACAATGCAACAATCATTCCGCGTGAGAATGATTTAATCTTGCACTTAAACGACCTATAGTTGTATCACTTTTAAAGTCGATATCGAAAATACACCAACTTATATATATGTTGCCCAGTTTGCATGAAATAAATATGCCTTTGGAGGAATTGTATTACATTCTTTACGTATGTTCGGTGCGCGTTAGTATCTGTATTGTAATGGACGCCATGTTGGGTTTAGGAGTTGGACGATCCAGACGCATATAGGGCTTTTGTATTATCACGTGAGGAAGACGAAGCTGCGCTGTGGTAGCCACCGAGCGGCAGTTTATGGACTAAATTCAAACTCGTAACCGACGTCGAGAATCCCACAACGGAGGCGAGAGACGGAACATCTCACCCACTATAAACAGCAGGCCTCGTTCACCTACAGTTGAATAATTTAGAAACCTATCACGAGTCGTAACTTAAACCAAGTTATACGGCGTAGAATGAGCTCGTCGGATCAAAGTGAAACCGTGTCAAACGAAGATCACGAACAAACTGACAATGTGGAAGAAGGCAACGAGCTGATTATCCTTGATCCAGAGGCAACGGAAGTCGATCTTAACCATGGAAGGATTAACAAAATCAACAACCTGGAGTGTTTGAAAAACGTGGAAATAATGTCTCTTCGGTGGAACTTGATCAAGAAAATCGAGAACCTTCACACCCTCACCACGCTACGAGAACTTGAACTGTACGACAATCAGATAACGGTCATCGAGAACCTGGACGCGCTGGTCAACTTAGAGTATGTTGTTACAAGAAAGTTAGTGTGTTTCCCGCAGTAAAGTCATATTTCGCCTGTGTTTAGGCTTTTGGATTTGTCGTTTAACCGGATCAAGAAAATAGAAGGCCTCGAGTCGCTGACACAACTACGGAAGTTGTTCCTCGTCTCCAACAAGATTGACAAAATCGAGAATCTGTCTCATCTGAAGCAACTGGAGATGCTGGAGCTTGGGGACAACAACATTCGAGTAAGTCTTAGCGCTTATTCAAAGGTGCATCATTATTAATGCTTATCAATGGCTGGAATAGGCCATAGAAAATCTTGACGGGCTGGACAAACTGGAATCCTTGTTCCTGGGCAAAAACAAGATAAAGCGGATAGATAATTTGTCGTCACTCTCCCAGTTGCGACTGTTGAGTCTCCAGAGTAATCGCATCGTGAAAATGGAAAATCTGGAACACCTGTCCAAACTCGAAGAGCTGTACCTATCACATAATGGAATCCAGGTAATAATTGTAATTTTTCGCATATAATGTAACTTTATTGTATCCTGTTCTATCTCATGTAGGTGATTGAAGGCGTGGACGGCAACACGCAGCTGCAGACTCTCGACTTGGCTGGGAACCGGATCAAGAAGTTACAGAACCTTTCTATACTGACAAAGTTAGAAGATTTCTGGTTCAACGATAACCAACTAGAAGACTGGAATGACTTAAACCAACTGTCAAAGCTTGATAACCTCCGGACTGTCTACTTGGAGCGCAATCCAATTCAGAAAGACCCGAATTACAGACGCAAGATAATGCTGACCTTGCCTCGTCTCGTCCAAATAGATGCAACTCTCTGCAAATAATTTCCATTTCGTGTTTGTCATCTAATAAATACATGATAATAAACCATTAAACTCGATTGTTGTGTGCTCCACTGTATTGATTTCCACAGGGAACACAAAGAAAATTCGCTGATGGGTACGATACACTTAAAACCTCAGCTTTGTGAAGAACCAACGGTTCTTCCCTGTCTTGTATCTAAAAAAAATGAAAAAAAGTCATCAGTATAATGGGGATACGGCAAAAACACGAAAAAAGTATTACCGCTCCTCGAACCTCGTCCTGACATTGAAACGGGCCTTCTTCCTCTTGACGGGATCCTTGATGGACTCGCGGTTGACAACGTTCTTGTCGAAGTTGATGTCCACGGAGTAGCGGGTTGGCATCAGGTGGTTGTAGTTGACGACCTAAGTTTGATTAAGGTCTCGTTAGTCTATTAGATTCTTCTCACGTATAGAGACCAAAGCAAAACAACTTTCAATGAAAAGTCATGTCCATGCTGCAGTTAAACGTGGCCGCAAGGAGTGTTCACTAGAGGCCCATACCGTCAGGCCTCTGCTAAACTTTGCTTTCACGGGGAAACTACAACAGAGGTATGCTTGTCTTGCACACTAATGACTCAAGCACTGTCGATATGCCTCGTAAAGGAGGTTGGAGATGCTGGACATCTCCCAACAGTGGATCTAAGGAGTGTGCGTGAAACATTACGCAAAGTCTCTCGTCTTACCTTGACAAAAGACTTGATCTTGGAGCGCTTGGCGACCTTCTTCTTGGCCATGCGTGCTGTGACCTTGCGGGGGTAGCGTTCGATTCCAGCAACCAAAGCGTGACCATAGGGCTTCTCAGGGGTGCCGTCGTCGTAGTTCTTGACAACAATGCCTTTGCGTCCAGCATAGCGGCCTCCAAGGAGAAGGACCACCTTTCCAGATTTCATAATCTTACCCATCTTGGGACCTGTGAAGACTACAGAGGAGAAATACCATTAGTCCGTGTTGGTTCCATAACAGTCCGGTGCACCATGGGTGTCCGTGAAATGTTTCGTTGAAATTAATACTTTAAAATGTTAAGAGTATAGTTTTAGCCACACTAAAGCTCCCAATGATGCTTAAATTTAGGAAAATGTACTTAATAGTCGACGATAACAAAGGATGTAAAAGATATTTACAGATTGACGGCGAATAACAGGCCTCACGGAACTTTCCAACGCGAAAAAGAACAGCGTTGCCGGATGTCAGAATCTCTCTACTGCCGTCTGCTGGTTGTCAATCGAATTGTTTTCGATTTTGCTTTCACTGAAACAACCGTACGTTTCGCCGGAATTTTTAATACAGTTACAACTATAATTTGCTTATTATCTTACTTTGAAGGTCTAGTAGATTACAGGTGCGTATTCTTATGCGTTTCAGTTATGGTTTTTGTGCGTAATATTACGCATTTACGCAATTGAATGTATGGTTTTTAAAAATACATTTTCCCAAGATACAAAGTGGTGTAGATTTTAATTACTATCTCGAAAAAGTCCGCGTGAAGTCGGCCATTTCGATTCAATACGTTTATATTATTATTTCCCGTATTCTTTTATCCGCAACCCTCAAACTTGCTGTTTAAACGGCACCCGCTACATACAGTTTCGACTTTAATTGTAAAGTGTACTACTCTGTAGGAAAATTACTTAGAAGCAGCTCAGTGACATCCGTATATTGACTGTACTATACAGAAGCCATTACTATGCCAAAGTTGAAATCTGCAGAGTTGGTCAAATTAGAAACCAACGACTTCATGTGAAACAACCAGGCGGCTATTACAATACATACAGAAATCTAGGAAAACGGTACAAGAACACAGGTCGTATGCTTTCGGTCATTTGACTTCATCTTTAACTCGCGCAACTTTTGAATTTTAGATTAACTAGCAAAGTTGTAGTCAGTTAATTTGGGGATTGCTTCGAACACCCCCTGTTGATTTATCCCCAAAAAAGTAGTTCTTAACTGACGTTTTACTGCTGAATCTCCTTTGTTTCAACACTTTCAGACGTGTAAACGGCAAGATTAAGTCGATGAAACCGATGAGTTTTTAATGCAAATTGCTTTGTATTTCACAGGACTAGCTTAAGAGTGCAGTTTCGTTTCAGTCAGAACAACAAGGTGAACGGCTATTGGCCACTATCGTCTTGGACTGTACTATTATACTGAGGTCCAGCCCAAGGGACAGCCGTTAGATCGTAGTCAGGAGGCGGGGCCGGTCTGTCCGGAATCTCTCTGTCGATTCCATAAGGCCGCAGATGGTAGATGAGATAATCCAGTACGTACATATCCTTCGGCGTCACATAGTGGAAAGATACGGCCGTGTCGGAACAGCAATCTAGCCCCTTTAGTTTAAAAAAAATTGCATTGAATTCTGTCTAAAATAATTATCGTTGAATCACCTATATCATGATATAAGCTGTCGAACAGTTTACCTTCTTTGGAGGGTAATAGATGTACTCCCAATACCAGTAGTGATCGTTAGTGTCTTCGGCAAATAGATGGTGTTCTGGTATGAATGGAAAGAAACGCTCCCGTCCGTTTTCATCGCGTGAATCCATCGGTTTGACTTGCAGTCGCTCCATGCACAGCCCTAGAGAAGAGCATTCAACCTTGAGAGTTTCTTTGTTGGTTAAGAAAAAATGACAAGCCATAAGTTCATTTACATTCAAATGATGGACTCTGCGAGAAGATCGGCCATCCGTTGCGGATTTGCCGCTATGAGAATGTTAAAAAGGAGAGAAACAGAAGGAGAGCATACCCATTTGGACGTCTTCGGCTGCTTTGAAAATGCCGTCCCTGCATCTGTTATCGTTGTAGCCGGTCTGCACGAACCTCCGGAGGGCCTCTTTGCTCAGCACATAGCCTAAGAACACGTCCGTAACCCCGACCGAGAACAGTAACAACGTGTGATTATTTAGAAAGTCTCTTTTGCATACCAGGAACAGGTTACAACTTATCTTTCCTACCAGGCATTAAGATTGAAATGAACCGATATGAATGCTGGGTACTAGCATTCATTATCACATCATTCTTTGGTATTTTGGTAAGACTGATTTATTGCCGATGATGGTGTTACCGTGTTGTTGTTTCTATAGCCGGGTATTTTTAGGCCATGAAATTTGATTGGTTTATTAACTCAGTTAATTAATTCATAAACCATGTCCGGTTTTCTTGTCATTGTATGGATTAATGAAGTGGTGATTAACAGAGATTGAGTTACCTGCACCGCCGCTGAAGTATCCGTGCTTGATGTGCGGTTTGAATTTGTGACCGAACCATAACGGTTGCTCGGGATCGTAGACCGACAGCATGTAGCGAAGATTTTCCGGAATCACGTACCTGGTATATAATTCAAATAATACGTTGTCAATTGATGTGTATTAATACTTGTGTCGCTTACAGTCTAAAATATGATATTGTCATTGTACGAGTGCGAGTGAAGCTACCTTTCGCTACCGCTAGGTGGCGTGGGACAGTCAAATACTCTTATCAACTTGGGTTGTATACAAACAACATCCTGTTCTAAGTGCCTTCTGCATTATATAGTTAAAAGTTGCATCTTGTTGTCTCACACAGTGATACTCAAATGAAAAGTCTGCTTCAGCTGTTACTGATTACTAATAAAACAACGTGTGTTGGTGAGCAACTTGCGTGAAGTCAAACTTAATCCAATTACGTATAATGCATTTCTGTTTTAACCTCAGCATCTTTAAAATTTGTTCTCTCGTAAGTAATAGTCTGAACAGTATATCAACCCACTGAGGAATGGTTAAGAGATATTACGTGTCGTCATCTGCTTTCAGAAACCAATCAGCCTGATCTCGGTATTTGCTCCAGACATAGTGGAATCCCTTCCGAGTTTTACTCCAAAGGTAGTCGCGACCTTCGGGAACTGGTAGAGCAATGGCTGGCAGCGACTCATCTTTAAACCAGCGGCAGGAAGAAACCAACGAGGTTAATAACACGGTCAACATTCTTTAGGGACAGTATTCATTACAGAATAAGAAATCAGGATCAAGAACCAACAGTACGTCCTGTTTATGACTTTATTCAAGATTCATATGTTTTCTTATACTTTTGAATCGGTACTTTGCTACTACTAGTATTACCCAAACTATAGAAATAGATAACTCTGTAAGTAAGTTAATAGACAGACAGACAGACAGATGGGCAGATAGTTAGGTAGATAGACAGAAAGATAGACTGACAGATAGACAGATACAAAGATAGTTACGCATATTAAACCTTAGGCTGCTCGGTATATTCGTAATACTACCCGACATTCTGCAACTACACCCAACATGGCGTTCACATTACATGACCTTATAGAATCACCTTGGGTGAAGGTGCATTCTCTTAGCAAAGGATCGCCGTTGCTGGCCACAGTCCGATTCCTTTTCGGTACTACTGCAGCGTAAGATGACGTAGCCATCACGTGACTTCATGTACCCAGTATCGTTCATCATCTGTACAGTCCAGTGCAAAATAAAAGATTGCTTGCCGGGGGAAAGTTGATTGCTTACTGCTCATACAGTTTCAAAGGTATAGCAACCCGAAAAATAGTGCTTGTAAAACTAGTCATACTTAATGCACTCCGTAAGTTTCGTTCAAATCGGTTCGTTAGTTTCTCCAAAATAAAATCCTAAACCTTGTAAACTACTACGATTCTGCGCCATTCAGAACCCCTTTTTTGTTGCTCTAGACGGTACTGTTCAAAACGAGGAAGTCGTAGTCACGTGACCAATAAGAAAATGATTGAAGTTAGCTTTTGAACTTAAGCCACTGAACTGGAATCACCAAGGCAACGAATACGTTACATTAAACAGCATTAAATAGTGAACATACCACGAGCATATATCAAATTAACGCAACCAATAACAATAATCTGTAATTAGTGAGTTTTTACTTAAATCGGATACAACTCTCTTCCTGGGGAATGCATCGACTAACGCCATCTCTAGTGATACATGTTCGAAGGTAATACGCAATAAAAGAGTCCACCCTATCAGAAGTCTTAACAAGAAGTCATGTACCTACAACACAAAGAGATGTACGCACCTTGTTGAGAGCTGATGAAGACGAGGATATTGCATCGTTTGCCCCACGTTTGCTTGACGTGCCTGGCTCGTTTCTCGTGGTTTACCGGCGCAGTGAGAACCCAGCATAGCACCCGCACGCGTTTATACAAGTCGACAGCTCCTTCTCTGTTGTTCAGTGTTCCAGCACAAAATAAATGCATCATAACTGTCTAGTTCCATAAGGTAGGTACTTGCTAGTTGAAACTATTCACCGTCTTACCGCTTTGATTGGAGTAATGGAAAGAACAGCGAGTTCCTCTGCTCGAGACCGACGGTGTTGAGACTGTGCATGATGTAAGCGATGCAGAACCCGGTAGTCATTCCGGCAGCCAGCGTTAGCAACAAAGGGTGTCCGACAGATCGCATTTTCATCTAGTTTCAATTGTACCTATAAACAGGTATAACTACTATAGGTAGCTAGCTACATTGAGAACATTTCTTTACAGGCAAATCAACAACACCGTATGTTGGAATACGAACAGGTCGTAAAGACTTGAACGGTGACCAATTTGTCAGACATTCCCATATTTTCCGCAGCTCAAGAATTGGTACTTGGATGTAGCGTGTCCACAGCATGGTGCGCCCTGGTTAATTAAGCGCAACTAAAGCATTAGTCAAGGATGTTGGCATTTCTACTGTGCCACGCAAAGTAGCGAAAGTCTGCCGAGGACATGGCGAGCTGTGCGTGTTGTGCGTGAAGAATGCAAATTGGCTTGCGTTATATCACCAGCCCAAGATGGAAACGTAAAACTAACAGACCAGCAAGAAAGTTGCACCGAAATACGAGTCCTATAACCAGGTAATCCAAATTAATGCAGGATGGAAAAGAAAGTGTTTCAACTGTTTTGGTTTTCATCTCTAAAACTTTTATTTCAGTAGCAGTGAAACTTTAACGCGAAGTTAAACTACGGCTCGTGGATGACACCTGAAATTCTCAAGAAATTCCAAACGACTCGACTGATCATAACAACCCCAAGTCGTTAAGTTAAATCAACTGAAGATTCGATCAAGGCGTTGACCGAGTAAGCCATAGTCGACAAATCCGAATCAGAGAGTCGGATTCGGGTTTACATCATCGATTTCGATATATTCACCAATAAGTTGAGAAACTTGTTGAACCTTGACACTTGAAGCCTCGATGTAAGAGCTAGCCAGGGTGATGCTGGGTAAAGGAGACGGGCGCACTGGAAACATGTCAGCTATCAGTATTCAAGGTTGGGTGTGCATTAAGCACTTCTTGTATGCAACTCACAGTGCGTCTGTCAATAGACAATGAAACACCACTTGAAATTCACGCTTACTCGGAGCCGCCTTTCTCGGATAACCATCAACTTGCTTTTACATATTTCCGCAATAACCGCGGGACCCGCACGCTTCTACGTTTCACCTGAAATACTGTACACAAGCTGCTGATCAGTTACTTTAAAATCAGCATGTACTGGTATTTACATAACAAGGAATACAGGATCGAGTGTTTGGCTAGATCATAACCTGCGATTTCACCTTCCCGTAAATAACCGGGTAACTCAAATGCGTCTACGTTTGAAGTGAACTTTATAAACTTGCTGACAATCAGCTGTGTTATTTACATCAGTTTTATAGAATTCAATTAAGTCACTCATTCATAAAATACATAACTTGCACGGTTTACCGCGACCCGCGCTTCTAGGTTCCATCTGAACTATTCAGTTGCTGATTAAGTTACTTTGAAATCAGTATACTTGTTTGTCAGGGGATTTGAATGCAGATTCATGTCTTTGGCTAGTATCATGACCATCGGTTCTACCTTCCCCAAATAACCGTTCCTAGTATCCACCTGAACTATCCAGTTGCTGATCAACTAACTTCAACATACTTGTTTACGTATAGAAGAGGATACAGTATCACGTGTCATAACGTATCTTAACCTTCTTATCCCTCATCTGAAGTAGACTGACCATTCCTGCGTTCTGCGTTAAGATTGGCAGATGCGTAATACATTAATAAGTAGATTACAATCAAAGTTAACTCGTTGTTCTTTTATTGCCGTAACGGAACCGTTAAAAAGAGAGATTCGTAGGTGATTTCATTTTAAAATAAAAGCCGCGCTACTGCTCCTCCCCACAGAGAAAAAGGATCTTTCGTGACCTGGACTTGGGACTATTTACAATGCAAGAAGACAGCGAAAAGTTAATTACTGAGTATAAATCTTTCGGTGGAGGCGCCCCGTCCGTTTCCTCCTCATTGTGCAGATATTGGACCTGCTGCCGCCCAGGCAATCTTCAGACGTTGGTTTTTTGTTTTTTTAACTCCCTTTCCAAAGGACTTCATTAAAGCGAGCAGGGTGAATGAGAGAAAACCATGCACCCTCTCCCCCCTTCCCGCCTCTAGGCCAAAGTTAACTCGAGAACTAGCCATTGGAAAAGGTGAATTCCATTAAAGATATTGTAGATTTCCTTCTGTGTGTAATTTCCATCTGGAAAGTTACCGTGGATTTTAAGACATAATTCTTAATGATGATTAGGAAATCGACTGCTGTCATAAAAGTATCTATCTATCTGCTTATCTATCTATCTAATCTATGTATCTGTCTATCGATCTATCTGTCTGTCTATCTATCTATCTAATCTATCTATATGTCTATTGCTATTTATCTAATCTAACTATATGTCTATTTATCTAATCTTTCTAATCTATCTATCCAATGTATCTATCTATCTATCTACCTGCCTATCATCTATCTATCTAGGTATCTATATGTCTGTCTGTCTATCTATCTATCTTTCTATCTTTCTATCCATCTGTCTATCTAATCTATGTATATATCTATCTACCTATCTATCTATGTATCTATCTATCTATCTGCCTATCTATCCAACTATCTATCTATGTATATATCTATCTATCTATCTGTCTATGTATGTATGTATCTATCTGTCTAAGTTTCTTTCTTTCTATTTATCGATCTGTCTATCTTTCTAATTATCTATCTACTAATGTATCTGTCTGTCAATCTGGTCTAAATGCCATTAAGAAAAACTGTAATTTACTTAGAGAAAAACAACAGCATTACAGTTCAGTGTTTGTAGAGTATCACAACTGACAATAGGGACTGTAACGCAGCATTTGCACACATTATGTCAATCGATCAACATGCAAGTCGTTATAGTATCGGAATAGACTCACTAAATGGCTATTTACATTTCACAGATAAAATTGTTTGAATGGAATCTACTACTAGTACCTTTTTCCTGCTGTTTTCCGTTGTATCACCTCAGAGGGAGGATCATTTAACATGTGATGGTTCGAGTCAACTTGCACGACGAGTATTGAACGAAGCAGAGCACCAGCGTCTTTTGGCCGAGTCTCGCTTCCAGGGTTCCCATCTTATAGGGCGGCCAGATGCAACCAGTGGAGGACCTGCTGCAACCTGAATGGAAACTGATGCCTGCGGTTTCGGTCGCAAACAGTCTTCAGTACTTTGGGGCTCGTTCCTGCGGCTGAATTGGCTACTTTCTAACTTCTCCTAATTGTTTCTCCCCCTGCACCGTGTCTTCCCCATAAGCAATCAAAATGCCTATTTGCGTCAACAGCTAAATGAAATGTGTTCTCTGGTTTCACGATGTTCCAAGTCTGTCAAATGCCAGTAACTTTGGACTTTCAGTTTTTAAAACGCTGGGACCAAATTACTTTATTGTTTTTTGTATTCTACGGTACTCCCATTTTGATCCTCCAATCAAACTACTTACAAATTTCACTTTTGAAGCAAAAAAACATTTGTCAACGCAAACGGAAAGTAACCCAATACAACAGAAAATTTTAAGGGCGTGGGGAAGAAATCAGTTAAAGCACGATCTCCTTCAGAGCCCTGTCCATACTGCGCTTGGGGAAGTCGACGTGGACGTCAATGGAGCGATCCACGACAGGAAAACACAAATCTCTGCGGAATTAAAAAGCGCGTGGAAGCTGTAAATAGCAGCAGAACAAAGGGGAATATACAAGAAACACAGAAGAGGTTTGGAAGGAAGCAAATATTGTCTCCAAATTGTAAGA
>JAIQCU010002353.1:0-11778 GCA_022114935.1 Leptestheria dahalacensis
ACTATTTGTTCAAAGGTGGGTTCATTTTCTGCTGTTTCCAGTTCAACTGACGTAATGTACACCTGTGCATCTGAACTTTATATGAGTCATTTTGTGCAGAGGAATTTTCCTCATTTGTTACTTAATAGCTATCGGTTTTATTTTTCAGTGGTACTGATCGGTGACTCTGGAGTCGGCAAAAGCAACCTGCTGTCGCGGTTCACTCGCAATGAATTCAATCTCGAATCTAAATCGACCATTGGAGTTGAATTTGCCACTCGCAGCATCCAGGTAACTTTACCTTGTTTCTCTGCGTTTGCTTAAAAGAAGTGAACACGTCTGTTTTAATGTTGTAGGTTGACGGGAAAACCATTAAAGCACAGATATGGGATACCGCTGGCCAGGAACGTTACAGGGCGATAACTTCAGCGTAAGCGTTTGTGACAACTCGTTTTTAATGATCCTTAACAGGTTGGTCAATTATGTGTCAACAGGTATTATCGTGGCGCGGTCGGAGCATTGCTAGTTTATGACATAGCCAAGCACCTGACTTACGAGAACGTGGAGCGTTGGTTGAAGGAGCTGAGGGATCATGCTGACCAGAACATCGTTATCATGCTGGTTATTTTTCTATTCGGCCATTGTTGCGATAGGATTTTGATTACGTTTTTACTAAACTTTATTCAGGTGGGTAATAAATCGGACTTGAGGCACCTGCGATCGGTGCCGACTGATGAAGCTCGCGCGTTTGCCGAACGTCACAGCTTGTCCTTTATCGAGACTTCCGCTCTGGACTGTACCAACGTAGAGACTGCGTTTTACGACATTCTGACGGGTAATTTGTATAGTCTGCATTCTAACAGAAATGGAGAAATAAAGCGGTTCTTTTAACTTGTTAGAAATTTATCGCATCGTGTCGCAGAAGCAGATCCACAACGGACGCGAGTCGGAAAATAACCCGGGAAGTGGATCTGGACCTATCGTCATTCAACCTACTAATTCAAACACAGCAAATAGAACCAATAACTGCTGCAAGTAAAACGCGAAGAAATAATTGGATAATTTCACTGGAACAGTTACGCAACCCAAAATATAAATTTTGACCTTTCACCACATGAAGAGAAACAGTTTTGTTTATTTCAGCCCGATCTCTTTTCATCCTTGAACAATATCTTTATTTGCTTTTTTTCTTTTTATCACTGGTTTTTCGTACGTCCGATTTCTTGTTCTTCCACATCATAGCCAAGCCGATAATCAGCACGGCCAGAAACGTGAGGCCCGCTACAGGAATAATGAGAGGATTCTCCTGCAGCTGGAACACGATCCGGTCAATGACCTCGTCACTACTCAAAGAAGAATTATATAAGTAAATGGAAGTAATAGGTATTTTACTGGTTTTACAATGGCGACTGTGGAACAGGTACAGCTCTCGAGGCAGCGTTCTTATACCAAGTCTTGGCAAACTCGATGAACGACTTGCTATCGCTGCTGTCGATATCGTAGTGATAGATTTTGCCCTGCCTGAAACTATTAACGGACAAATTCAACGTTTGCCTTACATGCAATTTAAACTCGACTTACAACAGGAATGTTGGGACTTTTTCTATCTGAAAACGACGGCCAGTAGAGATTCCTGAGTCCTGAATGTCAACCTTAGCCAGGTTTGTCTTTCCTTTCAACTGAGATCCAACGTACTCCCAGCGGGACTCGAACCGGTGGCACGGCTCGCTGTCGTTACGGTAACTGTGGGTATTTCAGATAAAAAGTTATGTTTTGGACACAGCTGATCTTCTATTAACTACACGACTTACAAGAAAACAAACCAATCCCCCGTAGTGGCACCACTTGATGCTTGAGTCAGATGCTCGAACGTTTCGTCGGTAAGGAGGTGAACTGCTGGTTCTTGATTCTGAACGAAGACGTCGAGCATTACTTCTTCGTTTAGTGGACCTAAGTAAACAACACAAAGTTTTGACGTTTGTGGTCACGGAATCCACTGCTGGTCACACATACCGTCGTAAAGAAGTGGGACGCCACTTCTGAAAAAGACGATGGAAGGCTCGGGCTCTTTGCTTGTTGTATACTTCTTGACCAGAGGGCTAGACACAGCTTTCACCACCCATGCTCCCAGAGCGTCGACCAGATCTTCCCGGCTCGAGGCCAGCAGTTCTTCCTTCTCATCGCATGACTTGCAATTGTTCTTACCTTGATATAAAATGATAATTTGTATGATAAAATGAAAAATTAACTTCATCAAGAAATTAGTTACTGAATAGTACGATGACGTTTTTTTCGGCAACTAGCAGCTTCGCCAAGTCTTCGTCACTGGTGGTCTCGAGTTTGTGATTCCCGAGAGCGGCTGCGGCGAAGATCGTTGCCACCAGGCACAGACTTACGTGAAGCCTTTGATGAAACATTCTACCAACTCTTTTATGAAAGTGCTGTAGCGCCGGGTAAGTTAACTGTAACTAAACATGTGTATTACAAAAAATACTGTGACAGCTGTCATGCACGAGAACAAGTGGATTTTGTACCACGTAGTTCCAAATATGTCCGCCAGGTGGCGCCATATATATAGTTGCTGCTGAAGAAGCTTTAATTAATGATTAATATTTCGAATTTGTCCTTGTTGTGACGCGACAGCCCGAGCTAATGCTCGTTAATCATGTCACCGGTAGGGCACACGACTAACGATGATGCTGAAATGATGTCTTCTCATCGTTAGCCATAAACTGCAAACCACGCCAAGCAGATAATCAGACCAGCCCTAATTAAACGAGGCATTATGCGGCTAATGTTTGATTATTTTTGTTCAACAGCGACGCGAGGCCATCAAGGTGAAAAGCAATCACGTACACATAATCCGGCCAAATGGGGGGGATTTCAATATCTCAAGAAATCTTTAATCACGTCCCTAATTAGTCCCTTGTGGCCAACCTAGCGCACGATTGCATGCTCACTCAGCAAAGAGATCGAGAACACTTCTAAATGCATCCTTCTTCTACTTACACAGGAGAAATTTGCTGTCAAATCCTAGATGCTGTCAACTGAAATCATAAATTTGGTTCGGGAAAACTCGCTGACTGAACCGAATCAAATTAAGAGAATAATAGCGAGACCGATAGTGCGGAATGAGCGTTGCAGCTGACGCTGCATGTTCAGTTCAAGTAGCGCGCGTAGCACACGTGAACAACCCAAATGACCTCCTTGAGCTAACAGCATCAGACCGCGCTTAGCCAGCCAGCTTATTGGAGGCGCAAATTACCACAACATAGAAAGGCCATCAAAACAAGAGGCCGGATTAAAAAAAAAGAGATTCCACTATCCCCCAGGCGACAATGATATTGGTATCTACAATGTGTAAAGACCCAATAACTGGGTTTCCCATTGAGCCTCAATACTTTCAGTTAGGCCAATTGCCACTGGTGGCGCTAGTGTAGCGTCGGCCATATTGAGTGGGTCTTGCCACATTCCCATCTCAAGATGGCGACTGTACGCTTTAATGAGAAGCAGGAGTTTGCTTGTATCTCGTAAAGTTACATCGATATAACAACGAAAATTTACGCGGAATGTCGTCTTATGTACCGGAATCTAACTGTAAATTGTCCAATGGTTGGTGTAAACAGGACTAGCTGATATTTCAATGTCAAAGTTTGAAGGGGCGCATTCTTGTGTGCGGTAGGCTGTACACACGACTGTAAACTGCAGTTAATAAGTTGGTGACAGTACGAGGAGAAGACTAATAGCGTAAAGCCGTAAAGAATATTAAGCGTCAGGAACAATAAAAGATGATACCGCGACTTTAAAGTTACGCAGAATTTATGTTGGCTGGTAAAGCCCGCGGTCACAGGGTCTGGGCAAAGCTGCAAACTGCACAACTTTGCGGTGTGATTTATGATCCCATCGCCCTCTATAGGACAACAAAGTTTGTTCGCTTTATATACACAGTCATAAAACAAGCTTGTGGCTAATGCTAGCATCCAGTTCCCAGTTGGAGATTATGTGGATTTAAGTTTTACTGTAATTAAAGTAAGATTGTTAGGGCAATGATATCCGCTTCAATGATATTTACGTCTCGATATCAATGCAAGACGAATGTCACCCATGTCAGTGGTCACGGGTTATTTGTTGTAAGTTTGGAACAGGAACAGGAATCTGTATCAAATTATCTGTATTTGTCTAACTATATCTATCTATCTATCTATCTATCTATCTATCTATCTACATATCTCTCTATATGTCTATCTACACATCTCTCTATCTGCCTATGTCTCAGTATACCAGGTCTGTGTATGTATCAGATGCATCTATCTATCTATCTACTTGTCTGTGTGTCTATATATCTACCTTTATATCTATCTATTTGTCCAACTAACTATCCATCAGTCTCTCGATTCGTCCACCCATCCGTTTATCCTTCTATCTGTCTGTCTGTCTATCTATCTATCTGTCTATCTATCTATCTATCTNTCTATCTGTCTATCTATCTATCTATCTTTCTATCTATCTATCTATCTATCTATCCATCTACCAATCCTTGTATCAATCGGTCTATCTATTTGTCTATCCATTCATCTTTCTAGCAATCTACCTGTCTATCTACCTATCCTTCTATATTATCTATCTTCCCAACCCATCTGTCTATCTATCCGTGCTATTTTAGCTATCTCTATACCTACCTTCGTTGCTACCTTTACATTCTACATATCCACCCGACATAAAAACCGGAATTGAGGAACCGTTCAATAACCTTCTTACTTGAAAATTAAAAAAATAAATAAAGTTCGTTGTTTGTTGGTTGCATAAGCCTTTGCTCGAGTCAGAACGACTTTGCTGCCGTGAACAAAATAATAAAATAGTAAACATAATCTCTACTGAGCAGCGCTACGCGACGTGCGAAAGCCACCGGAGACAGTGAATATCCCTTACCGGGTACCTTGGTTTACCTTGTGCAACTCGACAACCAGGATGAGAATATATTGACTGAATCCAAGCCTCTTTTCCAATCTCTTTTTTTAAACAAACAAAAATTCTAACTATTATATAATTTAAATCAATTATAGTTTTAATATTATTGAAAATATAAACTTAATAACAGTTGAGTATTAGATTAGCTGTTGGACAAAAAGCTATAAAACTGAACGACGTTTCAAATTAACAGGCTAATACCATCCCAGTGGTAACGGCAGATGATCTGTGAAGGTTCTAAAACTATTGAGACTGGATCGACTCGTTGACCGGATGACGCAAATGCGAAAAGACCGAGAAGATTTTGGCGCAGATGACCGGAGATTTCCTATCGATTCCATCTGTCAGAAGGAAAGAAGCGAAAGGCTTTTCAAGTGAGCTCTGTGCACGGCCAACTTGCCTTGTGTATATCTCACTGATCCCCTGACAGTTTTCTATACACGCCACGCCAAACTTGACTATAAAAATCCACTAAGATCGGGCTTTCTTTTTTGGCCCAGGAATTGCAAACTCCCTTCTTTGGGCCAAAATATCAATCCTGACTTAAAACAGATGTAAAAAGACGAGCCAATAAAGCCATATCATTTAAAAGTTACCTTTTTCTTAAATCCGATGCGTATATAATATAATATACGCACATATATAATATAACTTGATTTAGATGTACTGGTTCATTAAACTATACCTGCATATAGTTCTTTATAATACACGCCGCGGTTAAGCTGATTATCATCCGTCCCAATTAAATTTTAACATAAAACCGGGAAAGAGATATCGATTCGACGGTATGCTTTTTTAATTAGATTTGTAGGTTTTAACTTTTATTGATATCATAGGTAGATAGATGGATAGACAGGTAGATAGAAAGATAGACAGTAGACAGATAGATGAATAGACAAATAGATAGATATGTAGATGCATAAACAGGTAGATAGATAGGTGGACAGATAGACAGTTAGATAGATAGATAGACAGATGTATAGACAGGCAGATAGATATATGACAGATAGAAAAGATAGATAGATAGACAGATAGATGGATAGATAAATAGATAGACAGATAGATAGATATATAAACAGGTAGATAGATAGATGGGCAAATAGATGCATAGACAGACAGACAGATAGACGGATAGAAGATAGATAGAAAGATAGATAGAAAGATAGATAGAGAGATAGTTGGATAGATAGAGAGATAGATAGATAGGTAGATAGATAGATGCGTAGACATAGAGCTAGATAGATGGATAGATAAATAGATAGATATGTATATGCATAAACAGGTAGCTGAATAT
The DNA here is from genome assembly GCA_022114935.1 of Leptestheria dahalacensis. NCBI lineage: Eukaryota > Metazoa > Arthropoda > Branchiopoda > Diplostraca > Leptestheriidae > Leptestheria > Leptestheria dahalacensis. The sequence continues at coordinate 6,242 of JAIQCU010002353.1, forward strand.
AGGTAGACACACAGACAGATCGATGCATAGACAGACATACTAATAGACGGATAGATAGAAAAATAAGATAGATAGACAGATGGGATAGATAAACAATAAATAGATAGATAGATAGTTGCATAAACAGGTGGATAGATGGGTAGACAGACAGATAGACAGACATATAGATGCTAGAACAAGAAGATTAAATTCAACTTGCTATAATATATCGTAAATATACGTTACGATTTATTCACGAATACGTAACTTAATTTAAGTTTATATTAGATTCTTAAAGACTTTTAAATGACGTATATTTTCCACATAAAATCTGCACAGGTTTCGTACAGTCTAGAACAATAAAAAAAAGGGTTCTTGCTGAGGAAAAGTTTGATCACTTATGGCACCCGAGTTTTCAAAGATATAACAACCAAAATAATACTGAATACAGAACTAGTAGTAGTGTATGTACTAGTAAAGTTTCATTGAAATCGGGTTGTAAGTTTTGCCAGAATAAAATTCAAATTTAAAGAGATCCCTAATTCCCTAAACCAATCAGAACCTGAATCTGAAAATAGTTTTAAAGTCATTATATTCGATTACAGCTACAGTCAATGAAGCAGTGCGTGGGAGACATGAGTATACGTGTGTTTATGCTTTTGAAATACCGGTTTATAGGTCAGGGATTCTATTCGGTAATCACGCCCTAATATAGGTTAATATGACATACAAGTTTCAGTAATATGCTCTGATCTATTTGCGAGATAGATAGTTAGCTAGCTTTCTATATATTTACATATGTAATTTAAACTATCTCTAATTGTATATTTATCTATCTACCTAAAGCTATGCGTATAAATGTTTTATATTTTGTAGGTCTATAGTTGTCCATCTATCACTATCATCGATCTATCACTATCCATCCACGTACTCATCTGTTTAATATATATGTCTGTCTGTTTGGCCATCTAGATATCTACCTGCCCCATATATGTCTATCTGTCTATGTATCTGTCTGTCTAGCTATGTACCTATCTTTCCACCGATCATTTATCTATCTATCTATATATCCAACGGTCTATCTCTCTATCCATCTATCTACCTACTTGTCTACCTGCCTACCTGTCCTTCTGTCTATCTATCTACCTGTCTATCTATCTATCTATCTATCTATCTATCTATCTATCTATCTATCTATCTATCTATCTATCTATCTATCTGTCTATCTATCTGTCTATCTATCTGTCTATCTATTTGTCTATCTATTGATCTGACTGTCCATATGTCAGTCCAACACTTTCCAACGGCAACTGCCATCAATTCCGCACTGGAAATCTATCTGAAACGCTTTTAATTTCTATCTAATCATCATCACTATATACACGAAGGGTCATTTCACATCTAAATGAACAAGTTTGTCCCCATGTTACCCAACTAGCGGAAGTTCAGCCATTGGTTGTTATAAGTCTGTATTAGAATTTCACAAGTTTCCAGCATGCAATAACATCCAAGCGATATAGTATATATATTATATCGATTGTACAGTCTAGAGCAAAAAAATGGGTTCCGAATGGCGATAAGTTACAGTAATTTCCCACCTTTAGGATTTTATTTTGGCGAAACTAACCAACTGAGAGTAACGAAACTTTAAGAGTGTATAATATACTAGTAGTACTATACCTAGTATTTTTTGTGGTGCTATATCTTTGAAAGCGTGGAAGTAATAAGCAATTGAAGTTTTGCCCAGCGAGAACCCTTTTTTGTTGCTCTAGATTGTACGGGGGGGGGATAAAGTTAGATGGGTGACGTCTGTAACTCAGGTATTTTTCTATTTTCCCTTTTCTTTCGTGTTATTTTATGTCTCCTTTATTTGGAGGGCAATGGGGAAAAGCGTTTAGAGGAAGTAATAGAGCCAATAACCGAGGAGAAAGAGAAAAAAGACGATGGGGAAAAGCCAGCGAGACACTTCGTCAACGCGTCGAGAGAGTCGTCGGTTGTAGGATTCGCCGGGGGACTTGAGAGTTGCAGTCACGATTCCATCGCTGCACTTGTAGATGACGCCTTCCTCCACGTCTTTCTGAATAGGCACATAATAAGGTTAGATAGATAGATAGATAGATACACAGGGAGATAAGTACATGTCTAGAGTTTTTGAATGGTCATATAATAGAGTTAGATAGTTAGACAGGCTGATGATTCGATTGCTAGGGTAGATAGATAGATAGCAAGATACATAGAGTGATAGGTAGATACCGAGAGTTCCTGAATAGTTTAGAACTGAGTGAGATAGATAGATAGGCTGACGATTAGATTGCTAGGATAGATAGATAGATAGATAGCTAGATACATAGAGAAATAAGTAGATGCCTAGAGTTCCTGAATAGTTTAGAATTGAGTGAGATAGATAGATAGGCTGATGATTCGATTGCTAGGGTAGATACATAGATAGCTAGATATATAGAGTGGATAGGTAGATGCCTAGATATTCTTAATAGTTATAGAATTGAGTTAGATAGATAAATAGATCGATAAACAGATAGCTAGATAGATAGAGGAGATAGGTAGATGCCTAGATTTTCTGAATAGTTATAGAACTGAGTTAGATAGATAGATAGATAGATAGATAGATAGATAGATAGATAGATAGATAGATAGATAGATAGATAGATAGATAGATAGATAGATAGATAGATAAGCTAGGTTAGATTGGTATCGTAATCGAACGATTTCTATGTTCCTTTCTGGGTAGCCGCGCAATGCATCATTTTGGGCTGCTCATATCAAGTCAACTCAAAAACTCAAACATCGACAACTAAACCAACCCAACCGGGGTATTCAAGATTTTGCTCCAATAGCAGGTCTCCTTTAACACCAATTTTTGGCAACTTTGTTTCCAAGGTTTCGAGTCCGATTAGATTGGCGTTTTCTTTGAAGTTCTGAGCCATATCAAGGATATGATATTAGACGTTGATATTGCTGTTATGGAACTTTTAGAGACTTGAAGATACGCCTGCAACTTTCCAGGGGTGGCGACCGCCTACACTGCCACCCCGCTTCCTACGCCACTGCAGTACATCTCTGTATCTGTATATCCATCTATCTGTCAATCTGTCTATCTATCTCTTTCTATCTCTCCATCTCTTCATCTCTCTATCCCTATATCTCTCTATCTACCTATTGATCGATCTATCTATCCATTTATCTGTCTGTTTGTCTATTTGTCTACCTATCCCTATCTATCTCTCTATCCCTATATCTCTCTATCTCACTATCTATCTATCTCTCTATCTATCTATCTAACCAACTATCTGTCTATCTGTCTAACTGTCTCTCTATCTATCTATCTATCTATCTATCTATCTATCTATCTATCTACCCGTCTATTTCTCAACGTAACTATGTCCCCATGTATCTATTTATGCATCTATGTACATACCATGTCCATGTATCTATCTATCTATATATATACATATATATATCTTTCTATCTACCCGTCTATCTCATCCCTATATACACGTCTACTGATGCACAAGAATCCAACCTATCTATCTATTTGTCCATCTAACCCTAATAGATAAGAAATCTAATAGGACAAGACGTCTTCTACAAAGTAGCAATGAAAGTTATAGAAACAAGATAAAGTGAAAAAAGTGTGAGCACGATATAAAGTATAGAGAGATTAAAAAAAGAGAGATGAGAATAATCATTCTTATATTTGACAAGATCTGCCTTTTCCACAGATCCACTTTTGAAACTTTTCATCATCCGGCGTACATCCTCATCTCATTTTGGTCTCGACTTGGCTCCTTTCTACTTAAAACTTTTACATTCTGATATTAAAAAAGAGACCTGCTTTTAAAAGCGCATACACACACTGCGAGCGGAAGGCATATTGTCAGATCCCAACCGACCGCAGAACCCAACTGGTACAGGCACATAGGTAGGTGCATTTGATAGATAAATGTATAGATAGATATATAGGCACATAGATAAATAGACAGACAGATAGACACATAGATGGATAGACAGATGTATAGATAGACTGATACACAAAGAGATAGCTAGATAGATTTAAAAAAAAATGCTAGCTAGATAGATGGATATATAAAGTTAGATATAGACAGAGACAGATACACAGATAGAGAGACAGATAGATGGATAGATAGATAGATAGATAGACATATAGGCACATAGATAAACAGACAGACAGATAGACACATAGATGGAAAGACAGATGTATAGATAGATTGATACACAAAGAGATAGCTAGATAGATGGATATATAAAGTTAGATATAGACAGAGACAGATAGATAGACAGATAGATGGATAGATAGATAGATAGATATATAGGCACATAGATAAATAGACAGATAGACAGACAGATAGACAGATAGATAGATAGATAGATAGATAGATAGATAGATAGACAGACAGACAGGCAGACAGACAGATAGACAGATAGATGGATAGAGAGATTGACTGATAGAAGGATAGATAGATAGATGAATGGATAGATAGATAGATAGATAGATAGATAGATAAATAGATAGATAGATAGATAAAAGTGGGGTTCCTGGGCCGGTTGGTATCTGATAATACGCGAGCGGGAGAGATGGGGTCAGTTCTTACCTTTTGACGACAGGGTAAGTCAATTTCTTGACGCTAAAAGCAACTGCGACCAAAGTTTAATAAACAGTATGAAATGTTGTCACGGGGGTCGGGGGGAAAAAAGGACAAAATATGACGGGCGCCATGTTTAGGAAATGTTCCGGCAGGCCCAATAAATGCCGGCACAATAACTCTTGACTAATAACATGCCTATTTTTTTCAGCTTTTCATTCTTAAGATTCACAATCGATTTGAATCTTAAAGTAACGTAGTATTGAAGCCTTAAATGTAAAATTTAAAAGGATATTAAAATACATATAGATAGATAGGTAAGTTGATAGTTAGACAGATAGACCGGTAGACTGATAGATAGATAGATTAAACAATCCAGAGGTTCAGCAAAGGTGAAACAAAAAGGTTCCAAAACTGGGACGTCGATACCTGATCGTTATCCTGCTTCAGCTTCGGTGCGGAACCGTCGTCGCTGCCGTTCAAGTGATCGCGTTTCCTCCACATGTAATTAACGAAAGTAAACTCGAGCAACGCGGTGAAAACAAACGCTGCAATTCGTCCCCGCCCACATATTGAATAGAAGAAAGAATTAGAATTAACATGAATTAAAATAAGTTAATTCGATTGAAGAAAATGTTGGAAATTGAAGAAATAGAGCAGACGAAAAAGTGAGAAAAGCACCTGTGCAAGCGCCCATCCAAACATCAATAGCTTTGACGTAACTCACTTGAGGAAGTCCACCTTGAATGCCTGGTATTAAAAGTAGTTACATATTAACCTTATTCGCGACAACCGTGCTAGATAGATAGGTAGTAGGTAGATAGAAAGATCGATCGATAGTTAGATAGGTAGGTAATTAAGAACAGTAGAAGAGACAACTTGGGATAGATGGGTAGATAAATGATGGATTGAGATATAGATACATAAGATAGTTGG